>CAUYON010169935.1:0-25438 GCA_963573935.1 Arctocebus calabarensis
CCTGTAGTCCCAGCTACTCGGGAGGCTGAGGCAAGAGAATCACTTAAGCCCAAGAGCTGGAGGTTGCTGTGAGCAGTGTGACGCCATGGCACTCTACCCAGGGCGATAAAGTGAGACTCTGTCTCTACAAAAAAAAAAAAAAGAAGAAAGACAGAGGTTCGATTTAGTGAACAGAAAGGATTTTCAGGGAAATCTTCATGAGATATACAGGGTGGGCACAGAGTCCATTTGCAATTGCTATTTTAAATTGCACATGAACTTTATGGTCACCCTGTATATGCAATCTGATTCGATGCATATATATAAGATATTGATTTAGTATTTAATAAACATATTGTTTTCATTTTTGTTTTTGCAAAATCTTTTGAAGATATTTTAAAATAGCTTCTTTTTCTTTTGGCTAATTTTTGAAAGAAAAATATAATATATATATTATACATAAAAAGAGACACAATTGCATTTGGATTGATAAGTTTACAAGTGATATCAATCCTTTTAAGTGTGCCTATATGGGGATACACATTATATGAATACTACCTCATGTTTCCATGTCTTTTTTTTTTTTTGCCCTTTTTTGCCCAGTTTGAACCTGCCACCTCTGGTATATGGGGCCGGAGCCCTACTCCTTGAGCCAGAGGCACGGCTCTAAGTACAGTTATATAGCTTTTTTTTTTTTTTTCTAAAGGCTATATGAAATTCTTTCTTTCTTTCTTTCTTTCTTTCTTTCTTTCTTTCTTTCTTTCTTTCTTTCTTTCTTTCTTTCTTTCTTTCTTTTTTGGTGCAGTTTTTGGCTGGGGCTGGGTTTGAACCTGCCACCTCTGGCATATGGGGCCAGCACTCTACCCCTTTGAACCACATGCACCACCTGTGTTCCCATGTCTTAATCTATTATCTCCTCTACTTGGGAAACTAAATTATAACTAAATCTCACATATCAATTTTACTATCCACTATGTACATTTACTCTAAGCTGTAAAATGTCAAAAACATGTACTTCAATCCCCAAGTAAATATTTGGGGATAGAATAAGAAATTAAACAAATAACAAGATATTAACATGTAGAGAATATAGATACAATAAATATGTTTATATTTACTAATTTACTTCAAATTACAATGTATATTACAAAAGATACATTGTGGTTGCTCAGATGGGACAATTTTGGAATATCTAATATTTAACACATTTTCTTCATCGAATTTGTCTTCTCTTTTAAATACATCACCCTACATAAAGATTCAGAATGTCAATGAAAAATCACTTAATACCTCAAAATATTCACATTTAAGTACAGTTCTCTAGTTGTTAGTACCACCACTCACACCATTTTGTGAATTAGAGTAGGGAACTAGCTCTTTTTAAAGTATAAAATCAGTCCGTGTATGGATTCTGATACCATATAAAGTTTCAGTAGTCCCATGATTCCAGATTGGCTTTGAAAGCAATGGTTAGCATGGTGTCGTATTCATTACCTGAATGCCTTAGCTGTTTTATCTGCCCCAGTGATTCCTTTCAGACTGCATTCCTGAATTTTCTTCCATTTATAATTCTCTCCTATTCACCAGCATTTTTCCTTGTTCTGAGAATAATTTCCCATGCAGTACCTTAAGTGAACTTTTGTCATTTTAGTAATATGACTACAGACATTCTCTGCCATTTATGTTGCTTTACTCTTAGTCTTGGTGGAGCTTTTGTTATATGAACAGTAGTCTGTTATACATCAAATTTATATTTATCTTAAATGTATAATGTGGCATTGTCCGCAGAAACATTTTCTCATAAAACTCAATAAAGATAAATAGTAAAAATATGTTGCACACAATGTATTGATTAACAGATGAATAGTTCTAGAAGAGAAATACAGGTTTAATAAGCTCCAATTTTAACTCCATGGTTTTTGGCCTTTTATGAGTTGTAAGGGAAATGCTAAATTATTAAAAATCCTTTTAGAAATATATCTTAAACATTCATCAAAAATAATATTTTCAATGTTATAAATATCCACAATCTTAGTGAGGATTGCACTTTTTGTGTATTTTATATGAAGAAAAAGAAAAAGTTAGTTTCATAATTAAAAAATTTTGTTATTAGTTTAAATTAGCAATCTATAAAAATTGTACTTTGGAGGAATTTGGTTTTACTAAAAATTTGATTGTCTATTTTGTACAATATTTGGAATATTTTATTCAACATGAGTTTGTACAAAGTATGAAAATTTTAAAGATGAATGCATCACATTCCAAAAATTTAACCATTTAGGTAATAACAGTTGGCTGTGGTGTATGTTATAGTTCAATAAATAATTCCATAATTTATTTAAAACTACAACTAAGCACATCATAGTTTAAATAGTAGATATATTTTAAACATTTAATTTTATTTTCATGCTTGTTTGTAAAATTAATATCTTTCTATAAAAGTCACACTAAGAGTCTGTTGGAAACCAATAAAAACCTTACTTCCTATTTAAGTTGACTCTAATATTTCTCTAGTTAACAATATAAGAATAAAATGTTTTCAAGAGTTATTTTCTTGCATCCTGAGTCCTAAATCATCCTCACCATCTTCTCAAAACATTAACGAATGGAGGAATACAAGCAAACTGTAATTCCTTTTTAAAAATTTTTCATGTGGCAAAGTATAGCCCCCAAACCATTCAATATTTAAAATCAATATTTGAGAGCTGCGGACCGCGACGCGCCCACCACGGGCCTCAACAGCTCCGCGCTGGGCTCCCGGGGCACGCCGGCCGCCGGCCCTTCCCGAGCCGCAGACAGGGCAGGAGGTGGCGCTCCTGGCCCCGGGCTTCGGCAACGGTTCAGACAACGCATCAGAGCGAGATCTGGACCTGAACACCGACATCTACTCCCAGGTGCTGGTGACCGCCGTGTCCCTGGCGCTCTTCGTGGTGGGCGCGGGGGCAGCTCGGTGGCGGCGTTCACGCTGGCACTCGAGAAGTCGCTGCAGGGCCTGCAGAGCACCGCGCACCACCACCTGGGCAGCCTGGCGCGGTGGGACCTACTCATCTTGCTGCTGGCCCTGCCTGTGGAGCTCTACGACTGAATCTGGGTGCTCCACCCTTGGGCCTTCCGTGGCACCGGCTGCCGCAGCTACTGCGTCCTGCAGGACTCCTGCTCCTGGGCCACGACCCTCAACGAGGCCAGCCTGAGCGTGGAGTGCCACCTGGCCATCTGCCACCCCTTCAAGGCCAAGACCCTCATGTCCTGCAGCTGCACCAAGAAGTTCATCAGCGCCACCTAGCTGGCCTCGGGCCTGCTGGCAGTGCTCATGCTGTTCATGGGCCAGCAGAACCGCAGCACCGACGGCCAGCACCCTGGCAGCCTGGTGTGCAGCCCGCCGTGGGCACTGCCACGGTCGAGGCCGTCAGACAGAATGTCACGCGGCTGGAGTCGTACAACGAACAGCCTTTGAGTGCTGTGTCTCAGAAACGCGCATCTGAGGTTCCTCCACAACTTACAGCTTGATGCTCCACGTAATACCCTGCTGTCCCGACACACCATGGCTTGTTCACCATCCCCTCACCCACAGAAGGACATCTTGGCTGCTCCCAGATTTTAGTAATTATACATAAAGATCACATAAACACTCAAAAAAATCAATATTTTAGCAAACATGCCTTTAACAATTATAATGGCTTTTTCATGCCCATTAATTACAATGTTCTATAATCTAAGTATGAATTCATATGTTTACACGTACAAAAAAATATACCGAAAAGAACATTTGTCTAGATATCAGAAAGACCTTCCACTTTTAATAGTTATACAGAAACTACTTTTAAAGTGTCTAAATATGGCTCTATGTTCACAAATATAAATATGAATATAAATACTTGTCTTTATACTTTTTTTAATCAAGTGAGAATATAAGACTCTATGGTGAGGCACAACATATGTAGTAACTGGTGCCCTGAAAGTTACTTTTTTTTCAGGATATCTCACATGTTTCTTATGTTTTCTTCTATAGTTTTAGCTTTACTGTTATTTTAGGCTTTGCAAAAAATGATTCATTTAATAACTACTTAATATGGAAAGATAAGAAGCAGGCAAAGTTGATGTAAAGTTGGATATCGTGAGGGCGCTTTTAACAGAGAGTTAAGGAAAATCAGCTAAGATCACACAAGTGAGAATTGTCAGTGCTGGAATTCAGATAGACTCAAAGACCCCGTCAGATAGACTCAAAGACCCCGGTATTCATGGCTTTAACAAATAAGTCTGCTTCTAACAAACAGTACAAGGAATCATTATGGAGGCCAAGCCAATGAGGAAGATAGTAAGAAGAGAACACTTTTCTGGGAGAATAGAGAAGTGTAATGTTCTTACCTTCCATCTTAAACTCACTACGAATTGACTACATGCATCATTCTCTTTTTTATCGCTCTCCCACCCCCCACCCCCTCACCCCCCCATCTACACACACGGTGCCCTAGACAAGGAACACATTCGGTAAGAAATGGTTAAGAAACAGAGGGGGCGATGAAAGCACACCACACATAGCTACCAGACGTCAGCTTAGGACAAATTCTTGACTTTGCTCTGAAAGGCCAATTATAATAACACTAAATCTTATTTCAGAAAAATAACAAAAAGTATTTCTGGTGTATTTTGAAAGCTGATCCTTTAGCTATTTCCCCCTTTTCTCTCTGTACACTTTTCTACATTTGTGTATACATGCATAACTTTCATTCACTCACACTATCCTATACACTAAAGAGTGATAATGATATTGTTCTTTCTGATATTTACTTAAAAAAAATTCAGACTTAGGAACAAATTTATTCTCTCCTTGTCCTCAGTTTTAGGGCTTAGAGCTCAGCCACATTTTGAAAACTTAACCCCCCAAATACCATGGGTATACCATAGTATGTCCAAGGTGGATTTACAAACTAAAACATAAAAGCAACCCTAGGTTTCACATAAAAAAATATATTTTGCTGTCAGAATACTACTCCTGGCTGGCAAAGAGTAAGTATAGTGAGCTACAGTTAAAAGGTATTGCAAAGAACATCCTGCCTGCTAATTTAAGCAATCCGATAAACTGGCCTGTCTCCTACAAGGTGAAGGACGCGTCAGAAACTTTAATGAACATCTTTCTGAATAGCAGTTATAAGCTTAGCTGCTCACCATGGAAGACTGATTAAGTTAGGGAGGATATTACCTTTTTATCCAGTCTTTCCTCTCACATACTTTGCCACTGAGATTGAACTAGCTAGTGTCTGCAGTGGAAAGATAGCATTGCTCAAAGCGTATGTGTCCTGTAAATCCAGATAGAATCATTTATCCTAGAAGCTATTTATCTAGGTTCTTGCCAATGATTACATAGTTGTCCTCTACATACAAGTAAGTATTACAATATATTCCTTTCAATGGAGAAAGTGATGGAAATTATTCTTGGATAAAATAGTGTTTCAAAAGGAAAGACTTTTTTTTTTTTTTTGTATTTCAATGTATTTGAGTGTGAATTTTGATTTCTCATAGGGTAAGTCAGAATCCCATTATATTCAAAGAGAAAACTAACTATTAAATTTATTCATATGTCAAAGTTTTACAATTAATACTTATGACAAATACATTATAAACAATCTAAGTCACTAAATAAAGAATCACAAAAAATGAAATCATATTACAAATTAACACAAGTGTTGTCCCTACAGAATAATAGAAATTTAAATGTCACTGGACATAATATCATTTATAGGGCATGTTCATCATTATCAAAAGAGCTTTAATAACCTACTAATAGATGCCTTCTCATTATACTCAAACAGAAATGAACCAGGTTAATCCTTCTAGTAATTTTATAACTCCAAGTTTGTAAGAGTAAAACAAGTAACAATTTTCCATAAATAAGATTTCAAAGTAGAAACATCATTTCTGGACAATTATTGTCACCAAGTTTCCCTTTCAAAGGAAGAACACCTCTCATATCAAGGAAGATACTAATGTCAAAAATTATTACATGCAGATGGTGTCAAAAATATATACTCACTTTAAGAAAGAAAAAGAAGGGCAGCACCTGTGGCTCACTCAAATACGGAGGGTGGCGGGTTCAAACCTGGCCCCAGCCAGCTAAAACAACAATGACAATTGCAACAACAACAATAACAACAAAAATGTATTAATATTGTAATAATATATCCTTATAAAAGTCACGTGTGAGCCCTTCTTGTAATTAAAGAAGCCAAAAATTACTTGAGTATTACAATTTTAATGTATTTCCTCTCCTCCCGTAAATTTGTATACTTTTTTTGGCACCTTCTATATATAAGCACACATTTACTCATGTATGTAAGTATTCTGCTTATATTAAATGGGTTTGTAGATTACTTCTTAGTTTTAACTACTGTTCACTTGAAAAACAAATAATAAGCACTCACAATATGCCAGGCCCTGTTCAAGGCTCAGAGAATACATCAGTTTATAAAATAAACAGAAATTAACATTTTTATGAAGCTTGTGTGCTACTGAGGGGACAAAGATTATTTACAAAATAGTTTTATTGTAAGTATACACATAGTAGGTAAAATGGCAATAAGTACTAAGGAAAAGTAGAGCCAAAAAACAAAAACAACAACAACAAAAACAAACAAAGCAAGGGAGAGAGAGGTGTGGAGCACATTTATTTATTTACTTTTTTTTTTTTTTTACACAAAGTGAACAAGAAACATGTTAAAATGTGTCCTGAGGTGACAACATATTAGGCCTGTTTTAAAACTTGCCAGGTATGTTGGGGACATTTACCAAATGTTTCCTTTTGGGGTCCCCTAGCAGCAAAGTCTGAGAAGGCATTTAAGGTGCTAATATATTCCTAATATCTTAGGAATAAACACTCATGCAGTGACAGAAGAAACAGAATTGAGCAGAGGATGAATATAAACTGCAATTCAATACAAACACAACTTCCATCAATTTGGGTGGGAACTCTGGAATCTGCATTTCCCTACTTGAAAGTGCTTCATGGCTCTGTAATGTCTAAGCTTTTATTTCATCATTAGCTGGGCTAATGGGTTGCCCAGGGAGCAGTGTGACCTTGGATGAGGCAGTATTCTAAGGCTGAGGCAGACCCTGAAGGATCTGAGGTGGATGGGAAGTGGCCTGCTGACCTGTCTCTCCCAGAAGCTAGGCAGAGTCCCTCCTTGAAGGGAGACTTGGGTAGCTGGTTGTCTGGTCTCCCCAACCAATCTGCTACCACTATAAACCAAATGTTCGCAGGGGGATTTATTTTTTCTTGTATGAGCAATGAGCCATCTGGGCCTCTGTCACTGTTATGTGACTTTCTTCTCTGTCTGGACTTCATTTAGAATTTTGCTAAAAACAGAAGTTTTATAACTGGATCTTCATAATGTAGTGCATTTTACAACCCTTCAGTAAACCTTTGCTGAATTTAATAGCAGAGCTAATCTTCTGCTTGGTGTGTTTTTTGTTCAACCCTGTGTTATTACTAAATCTAGAGATGTTCAGCAGTATCTCCAATTTTAAGCTAAAGAGGCTTTTTAAATGGTTGGAATCTCAATTAAATGACGTCAGTTTCTAAGACTTGCAATTTCAGCATTTGATTTTACTTTCTTCTCATATGAACATGTGGCCAATTTGTACGGGGAAATTTTAGCAATCTTCAGTGTGCTAAAATGGTTGTTTGGAATTTCTATTAGTGTATGACTTTGACTATTGCTTTGATATTTTTCTTTCTTTTTTTTTTTTGCAAATGTACAGTTACTATATGTCACTATACTCTTACCATGAAGAATGAGTTTCCCTGTGAGGGTTGGACTTTATGATATTATACTAGTGTGAATGTAAAATTATTTGAGTTGTACTTTATATACACTTTTTTATTTTTCAGTGATTATTGGAGAAATATATGGATCACATTATAAATCTGCTCCTGAACTAATTTAAGCAATAATTGTTTTGATATTTATTAAAACTACTTTGAATATTACCTATCAAAATGGAGGTAGCTACAGAAAAACATTGAGGGTAATGAAGTAGTGCCACTTTAAAAAAAATGCATGTTGGAGAAAGGTATTTATAAGGAAATGAACAGTAGTGGTTTTTAGAGCAGGTCAGTATGAGACATAACCCTTGAGATCAAGTTATTATGTAATTATATATGTAAAAATTATTTAGATAATAATTAATCTTAATTAAAAATCTTAATTTTCTGTCATTAGTCAGTATGAGATGATAGAATTGCCTGTCCCCACAGCAAACAGGTTATAGAAACTTCATACAGCAAAACTCCTAATCCTACGAGTGTCAGTACATGTTCTGTTACTCTTTTCCCTGGCAAACAAGAAGTTGCCCTCACATCCAAAGCGAACATCATGAAAAATACTGCCCCCTTCTGCCTTGTCAGCAAATTACATTTTTTAAATTTGTAGTTTTTCTGAATGTGTTTATTCTTCATTTTCTAATACATAAAATTAATATAATATGCACTGTCAGGGTCCCACCCTGAGAGCAGCGTCTGCTGAGACCTGAGGAAACTGGCGGCGAACAACTGAAGAAATATAGAGTTAGAAGCAATGGTAAAGAAAGACAAGAGACATGGAGTCGAATTAAAAGTGGGAGCCAGGGATTCTGGCAATGGCACGGAATGTTTGCTCCACTCTGCCTTTATTGGAGTCTATTTGCCCAGAGGGTAAGATGAGAGGGGGAACAAAGACTTCAGCAGCTAGTCATATTAATCATATCAGTTTCTATTGTTATTATAATTAACCTTAAAGGTGGCCTTCAGTAATCTGAAATCTGAGCCTTGGATAGGAAGAGCCTCCTGCTTGAGGTCACACACACTGATTTCCAGGGAGATATCAAACTCCACTAGTTCTCTGTGGAGTAAAATACCATCAGTGTTCATCTTATCTACGGGATTGGTGGGAGGGAGGAATTTTCCTCCCATCACCAGCACAAAGGATTTTCCTCTGCTGTAAGGAATACAAGCTCTTCTGCCCATATCTTGCCCTTGGTCTCTGCCCCAGGCAAATACAAATGAATCTCCACAATGGGTATGTGCTTTGCCTGTTTAACAGACAGGAAACGCCCTAGAAGATGTATTTTTTCTTGGACTTGTCATAGACTTTTCTATGACCATTACTCTCTCCTCAGAGTTCTCACAGACCCGGCAGGGTGTTTGTAAATTGTATCCCCAACAGGCTAGATTTTCAGAAAAGGCAAGAAGCTTGCTAACAATGGTTAGCTTAAACGTAAACTAGCTGACTTTTCTTTGTTCCCACTCATTCTGCTTACTTTTTAGTTTTCCTCTTTTTCTGGGGGTGCTTTTCCTTTCCCAAGAATTGGGTATTTAATCCCCATTCTCCCAGCAGTGTACTATTTAATATTAATGTTTCTAAAAGAAAAAGTAGATTAGTTAAAGAGAAACAGAGATAGATAAAGAAAAAGTCCCTATTCTTATGAAATTTTGTTTTAAGCTAAAGAAATAGAGATATATTCTTAGAGATATACACTGTGTTGGCAATTAAAAGAGGGTAGTAAGGATTATTTGTGCAGGGGTTGAATTAATGAAATGGACATGCTAATAGTTTTGCTGTTAAAAGCAACAGAAAGATGAATCAGGAGTGATGTTAATTGTTTGAAGAGAGATAACAAACACTAAACATGCATGTTTACTTCACCTACATAGGAAATAAAAATTATATACAAAAGCTATTGGGGGAGCAAGATACTTGGAAGGCAAAGAATTGAAATAAAAATCTAATGAGAAGAATATTACTTATATCAAAGCAGGTAGTCTTTGAAAACTGTTCTTCATTATTCTTCACTTATATCGAATATATATACATTAATAATATATTAACTTAAATACAAATTATTATAATTTATATTAAATATAATATAAACAAATAAATAAAAATAAATATGTTAAGTTAAATATTAGTTATTCAAATAAGCTCTAAATTTCTCTACCTATAAACATTAACCATCGGGTTATTTAGTTTCCATGACTTTATTTGGAAGTGAAGATTTCAGTTGTTGTTGAATTTAATTCTTAACTGTGATGATTCGAGAAGTTACAAGGAATATGTTCTATTCTTTTGAATTAGTTGACATTACATTTGTGTCCTGAGATATGATCACTTTTGGAAGATGATCCCTGGTACAATGAGAAGAATGAGTATTCAGTTTTGTAATGATGAAATAATTTGTATATGTCTCTTAAGTCCATTTGTTTTAGGGTCATGTTTAAGTGTGCTATTTCTTTGTTTAGTTTCTGTTTGGAAAAACTATCCAATACTGTCAAAAGGGTTAAATTCTTCCTCTATTATGGTGCATGAAGATATCATATTGCTCAGATCATTTAAGGCTTGTTTTATTTATCAAGGAGTATTTAGATTGGGTTCGTAAATGTTAACTATTTAAACCCCTACATGTTGTTTGCTTTCCTCCTCGACCAGTATGTAATGTCCATACTTGTCATTCCTTATTTTTGTTGGTTTAAATTCAATTGTATCTGCAAATAAGATTGGAACCAATGCTTTTTTCTGATTTCCATATGCCTCTGTTTTTCAGACCTTCACTGTGATTCTTGACCTGTTGTCTATTTAGTGGAGAGTTCAAGTCATTCACATTTATTAAGAGAATTGATAGGTATGGTGGAATTTTAGTCATCTCATTTTTCAGAAATCCAGAGCTTATTTTTATTCCTTGTGCCAGGTGGAAGCTGGGCTTTGTTATTTAACTTTTGGTGTGTTTACTTTGGTGATGGACAATCATGCTGGTCATTATGAAGAATGGGTCTGAGTACTTTCTGTGGAGCTAGCGTTAGTTATAGCAAATTTCTTGAACATTTGCATATCAGTAAAATATTTGATTTCTCCATCACAAAATGAAACTCAATTTAGGAGGATACAATATCCTTGCCTGAAAATTGTTTTGGTTAAGAAGGCTAAAGATGATGACCATCTTCTTCTGTCTTGAAAAGTTTCAGCTTAAAGATTTGAGGTCATCTTAGTATTTTTCACTTTGTAGATAAGACTTTTCTTATGCCTAGCTACTTTCAGGGTTTTCTCTTTCGTATTAACTTTGGCAAAGTTATTTACAATGTGTTTAGGAGATGCTTTGTTTGGATGGAGTAATGATGGAGTTCTAAAACTATCTAGTATCTGAATTTCTGTGTCTCTTGCAATGCTTGGGAAACTATCCACCCTGATGTCTTGATGTAGAGAATCAGTGCCTTTAAGACCATCCAGTTCTCCTTCAGAAATCCCTAAAATTCAGATGTTTGATTTTTTAGAATAATTCCATAACTCTCTTTTGATTCAACTTTTTTTTCTGTCTCTTTGAATGATTAAGATAGTTCAAAAGCCTTATCTTTAATTTCTGAAATTATTTTTTCTCCTTATTCTACTTTATTGCTGAGGAACTTTGTTTCAAAGCTCCGTTAATGCATCTTTCAATATCCTAAGCTCTGCTATATCTTTCCTCATTATGTCCATATCCTTGGTGACTTTGTCTTTAAATTCATTAATTTCTTTATGTATGGAGCCATTAATATATGTAAAAAATAGTAGGGCAGCACCTGTGGCTCAAAGGAGTAGGGCACTGGCCCCACATGCCAGAGGTGGCAGGATCAAACCCAGCTCTGGCCAAAAAAAATAAAAAAATAAAGAAACTGCCAGAAAAAAAAATGATAGCACAGAGATAGTGATATAATTTTGACGTGGAATTATTATAAAAAAAACAGCAATTCCTTGGGAATAGTAACAGTAATGTATAAAAATCATGAGTTTTATGTATAATTATATAATTTGTATCTGGTTCTTACTTTTTTACACTATTTTATTTCTACTATACTATTACTCTGAGTTAAGTATTATAGAGAATTATTCAATTTAACTTTCATACCCTGATTCATAATGCTGGGCACTATGCTGCTTCAAAAAAAATGCGAAGTTATTTAAGATGGAAAGTGAAAATTATTTTTTGTGATAAAAACTGCATATCTATTTGCGCGACTGGGATCAACTGTACTATAAAGCTGTAATGGGTAATCTTATATATAGATGACAAAATAAATTTTGATATGATACTTTAATATGGAATTAAATTATAAATATGTATTTTCTTAATACATAAAATAATAATAAAAGAACACATTGAACAATTTCAGAACAGTTTATCTACCAAAATAAGACAAATTAAGTTAATTATTTTTTTCTGAAATTAAGAAAAAATGACAATGATAGAAATAGACTTTGGGGTTTTTAACAACATTTGACATTTTTGAAGATATGTACTTTTGTAAAAGTAAATTTAACACAAATTGTAAAAATGCTAAGTCACAAATTGACCATAGTGATTCTTTGTGTTCTAGAAAAATATCTTACTTTTCCTCCTTCTCAGTGAAAGTAAAACTATCACTATCATTAGACTTGGACACCTGTATAATTTCTTAAAACAGTTTATGTGACAAATGTAATTTGTCAAGTGATAGCTTTGCAAATATAATGGAATATGTAAAGAGTAATATCTTTGATACTGTTGACAGCAGCTCATTTTGTACATTTTTCAATTGGGTGCTCACAAAAATCCTGCCATGTTTATCTCAAGTGAAAAGATGAGACCACCTGGTGAGTATGGAGAATGGTAATTATGAAATGATAGACTTTTAATCACTTAGACCCATTTTTAAAAATAACATACATTTACATGGCTTAATAAAGTAAAACTATGAAGTTTATAATAATAGATCATTCAAAATACAAATAAGAATTGAAGATGATTTAAATGATAATTGTAGAAAGAAATAAAACAATAGATAACTGACAATACTATTAGTATTTTTGATTGACAATTCGTACTTATATATATTAATGGAATATTATGTCATTGTGCAATATCTACAATGTAGAATTATTAAATCAAGCTGATTAACATGTCTGTCCACGCCTCACTTACTTAACATTTTTGTGTGTGTGTATGATTAGACAATTGGAATTTACCTTTTTAGTAATTCTGGATTATACAATAAATTATTATTGATTATAGTCACCGTGCTATACAATAGATTTCAAAAATGTATTCCTCCTGTCTACATCAAACTTTGTAACTATTGACAAACATTTCTCCATTTCCTCCTTACTTTTCTTCCTGTCAGCTCCTAACAAACAATTGTTCTACTCTCTAGTTCTTCCTATGAGTTCTACTTTTTAAATTTGTTATTATTTATATAAATTTTATAGTTGCAAATGCAATTTTATTATACGGATATGCTGTTTATCTGTGAAGTTGATTCTTCAGTTACCTATTGCCCAAATGATATAGATTGTATCCATTAAGTACTTACTCATCATCCACCCTCTCCTCCTCAACCCTCTGAGTCTCCAATTTCTGTCAGTTTACACTGTGTGTACCCAATATTTAGTTTCCACGTATGAATAAGAACATGTAGTGGTTTGTCTTTCTCTTGTGGTGGTGTTGTTTCACTTAAACATAATGGCCTCCAGGTCCATTCATGTTGCTGTAAAAATCAGTCTCACTTTGTTGCCCTCAGTTGAGTGCTGTTGTGTCACAGCTCACATTTACCTCAAACTCTTGGGCTCAAGTGATTCTCTTGCTTCAGCCTCCCACATAGAGACAATAGGCACCTGCCACAATTCCCGGCTATTATGATTTCATTTTTTATGGCTGAATAGTATTCCATTGTGCATGTATACTACATTTCCTTTCCAATTGTCAATCATGGATATTTAGGTTGATTCCACATGTTTCTATTTCTGCCAGTAATGCTCTGATAAATGTCATGTGCAAGCATCTCTCTGCTATAATGATTTATTTTCCATTAGGTAGATACCCATTCATGGGATCACTAGGTCAAATCATAGTTTCTTTTTAGTTTGCTTTTATATCTTAGTAAGTTCTACTATAGCAGAGTACAATAGACTGTGTGACTTATTATCAACAGAAATTTATTTCTCACAGTTCTGGAGGCTAGAAGTCTCAGATCCAATTGTTAACACAGTCTGATTCAAGTGAGGACTCTCTTTCAGTTTCCTGGAAGAGGGCAAGAGTGTCTCTAGAGTCTCTCTCATAGGAACATCAATCCCCTTCTTTAGCACTCTTATTCCCTAATTGTTTACCAAAGCACTAATTTTTTTAATACTATCATACTGGATGTTACAATTTAAACATATAAATTTGGGAAGGGACACAAATATATAGTCCATAACACCCTCCTCTATAATTCTTTGTGTTGTCTCATTGTGATTTATTATTAGCCTTGTCTTCATGAATTCTTATTTTTTAAAAAGTTCTTATCATTATATCAATGTTTTAACATTTTCTAAATAATTAATATCAACTCTAAATTTTTACATATGTCTTAGTTTTTATTTTAAGTAACAACGTGGATAAAAATGTGCTTATTCATTTTTCTTATAAAGCATTTAAAAATATATATCCTTACATTCAATTTAATTAAATTTTTCCTAATGCATATGAAATTTTGTGAACATTTTTAATAAAGCACAATATACATGAGAGAAAGTGGACAAATCATAAACACACACTTGATAGAAATTTGCAAAATGAGCTGTATGTAAATACTACTTTTATTGGGAAATAGAACATTAAGACATTTAGCTATCTTCCTGGGGTCCTCTCCTAGAGAACATTCCTATTCTCCAAAGTTAATGCCTGTCATGATTTTGTTATCATAAAGTACATTTTTTTTTTATTTTTGAAGTTTATATACATAGAATTATATAGTATGTAACCTTATCTTTCTGCTTTCACTTGTTCAATAGTATTTTTGTGATATTCACCCACAGGGTTAAATACAGCAGTACTTTCTTTACATTGATATAAAAGGATATTCTAGTAAATGACTATGCACACAATTGAGTTAACAGCTTTATGATTGGTGTTATTACTGGTTTTCATTGTTCTCAGTTGGGGCTAATGATAAGAATATTATGCAAGCATTGTAATCTATATGTTTGAGTTGAACTTATATGTGTCTGTGTTAAACAGCTGGGGGTGGCATTGTTGATTCAAAGAGCATGCTTATGTTCCATATTTAAGTCCTAAAAAATTGCTTTCCAGTGTTGTTGGATAAAGTTATAACCCTACCAGCCATGATTAAAAGTTCTAATACTGCCACAACATTCCAAAGCCTCGATTTTTCTCCCTTTCTCTTTTTAGTAAATGCTAGTTATCTGTGATTGCATGTTATTGTGGAACTATAAAACAGTAAAAATATTGTTTTATTTTCTACATGACAAATAAGATTTAAAAATTCACAATATATTCAACACCTCAACATTACTCTTCTTTCAACTTTCGATTATTTACGTTTTGAAAATTTAAGTTGTCTCTGTTTTTATTGATTTTAAAAGTTGTTTATATCCTTTAAGTCTGAGAGTTTAATAAAAGTAACTTCTACAATTATCTTCTCTTACCCAATGTCTTGCTCTGTAATTTTCTTTTTAAAAGTCCATTAATAAAGACATTTTAAAGATTCCATTATAAAATTTAATATTTCAATATTTTTATAAATTTTAATATTTTTCTGATCCTTTAATAAATGTTTGTATACCTCTAAGGTATATATTCTATTCTATATTTTCTAGAAACTTTAATGCTGATGCTTAATTATAGACCTGAAACCAAGCTGGAATGTAATTTTGGATAGAATTTGAGGGAAGGCGCTGAATTATTTTTTCACATGTTTCCCCCAAACTAATAGAGTCTGCTTTTATTAATCTATAGGAAATCTGTAGAGTTTTTTTCAGGAGAAAGAAAAACAAGCTTCCTACAGGTTTATGCCAAATTTGTAGGATATGTTTTCCTCTGCAACACCCAAATCTTCCATGTTTCTTTTTTAACTTTCTGTCTTGAAAACATTTTTCATAAATTGATATGAAATCGATCTCTTATTGATCTCTGTTCACTCATTTTCTTTTTTTTTTTTTTAGCAGTTTTTGGCCGGGGCCGGGTTTGAAACCACCATCTCTGGTATATGCGGCTGGCACCCTACTTCTTTGAGCCACAGGTGCCACCCTGTTGACTCATTTTTTAAAATATAAATATCTCAGAAGGGAGAAGACAACTCTGTGGATCTATATTTATATCTCTAAATAATAGAAAGGACAGACACACGATAGAAGTTTTTTTTTAAGTATCTTTTCATTTTGTATAAATCCCCATTGTTAAGGCATCGTTATTGCCTTAACCTTGAGACACTTGCATATTTTTTTTTAAAATGAGTAAATTGAGAGTAATAATAGGTTCAAAGGAAGTTTATTGAAAATATTGTGAAGAGGAAAAGTAAAACAACAAATATGGGATATTTGAATTTGGGAAGAAGGACATATTCTACAAGTTTGAAGTTAATTGACCTCCCAAATGCTTGTTTTTGTTTATCCTTCTTGGCACAGATTTGCTGGGGCAGACACTTGTTTTGGAAGAGGTGTGCCATCACCAAGTATTTTTCCTTTTTCACTAAACAAATGGTTAATCAAACAGATATAGAGAAAATGCCTACTCTATAAATGCCTTCCTGCCCACAACACACATGCAGAATTCCCCCTATTATTAACATAGTCTACTGATGAAATATCTTTGTGGCAGTTGATGAATCAATACTGATACATTAAATTGTGATATAAAGTGAAGAGTATACTTTATATCAAACATGTTCTTTGTCTTGTAAATTTATATGGCCATCATGGTGTGCATTCATACTTATTGCATAGAGAACATTTGCTTTTGTGTCCCGCCTATTCGTCCCCACCCTCTCTGACCCTGAACTCTAAGTAAACACTGATTCTTTCACTTCCCATAGTTTTGCCTTTTCCAGAATGTCACATAGTTGGAATCATACAGTATTATGTAGCCTTTTTAGATGGTCTTCCTTACTTTGTAAAAGGCATTTGTGGTTCTTAAATGCATTTGTGTGGCTTCATAGCTTAGTTATTGAAAATATCCCAACAAGAAAGAGTAGGGTCAGATAGATTAACAGCCAAATTTTACCATACATTCAAAGACGAACTGGCACCTATTCTACTGAAACTATTACATAACATTGAAAAGAAGGTAAGCTCCCCCAGCTCATTCCACATAACAAGCATTACCCTAATACCAAATCAAGGAAGAAAAAAAAACAACAACAAAAACAAAAACAAAACTACAGACCAACCACTCAAAACTATAGATGGAAAAATCCTCAACAAAATACTAGCAAACCAAATCCCATAACATATAAAAAATAATCCATTATGAACAAGTGCTTCTCATTCCAAGAATATAAAGATGTTTTAATATGTGCAAATCATTAAATGTGAAGTACCACATAAACAAAATTAAAACCAAAAATCATATAATCATCTCAATACCTGATGATGCCCTTTGGAAGACATTCCTTTTTAATAAAATATCTTTACAAAGTCCAATTTTTCTAATTTTTCTTTTTTTCATTTTTTTTGTTTTCAAATCTAATAAGGTCTTTCAAAAAACCCTTACTAGTAAAAATTAAGCACTATATTGTCTTCAAATAATTTTATGGTTGTGTTTCTTATACTTAAGTCACTGCTCTATTTTGAGGTTTTTATGTGCTTGTATAAAGAACTAGAAAGTGGTTCAGATTTATTCTTTTGTATATAGATATTCAGTTTTCCAAGAATCATGTGTTGAAATGGTAATTCGTTCCCTATAGGATGGTCTTGCCACCATTGTCAAGAATCAGTTGAACATACATGTTTGAATATATTCTTGGACTTTCAAGTCTGTTCCCATTGGTTTATATGTCTATTGTAATACCAGTGCCACATAATTTTGATTACTATAGCATTGTAATTAAGTTTTGAGATTAAGAGGTGTGAATCATACAAATATTTTTATATTTTTTCAATATTGTTGCTCAAATACCAGCTTTTTGCAATTCCTTATGAATTTGAGGACCCACTGTTTCGTTTCTGGAAAAAAAAAAGTGTATTGGGATCCTGATAAGGATTGCACTGCCTCTGTATACTGCTTTGAGGAATATTGCCACCTTAACAAATTAAGTTTTTCTAACCCAGGAACATATCATGGTAGAAAACTCAACTCTTCACTAAGCCTCCTTAAACTACCAGGGGAAGAGGGTTGCACTTTTATTATTTGTGTTTTGCTAGGTCAGGAACAATATTACAAAAAGCGTTTATGTTGCTGGACCATCTTTCAATCTTTTGAATATAGAGAATAGGATTTCCCAGAGGTATTTGTCCATTCCTATTGGTCGTGTGTTGAAGGCTTTCGCAGTGCCCTAACCAGCATATAGAAGAATAGGATGGGATAATGAAAAAAACAAAGCATCTTACCTCTGTGTCATTGATTCTGAGGTTCTTAGACAGTCTGCTTCTTTTCTTGGAACTTTTATAGACTTCCTACTCTTATTTTCTTTTAAGCTATGTCCAAGATATTTTATTGTAAAGGAATAACCTTAGAGGAATATTGTTACTTCATTTGACAAAATCAGAAATCCTTAGATGGTGATTTTAATGCCTGGTTTTCAAAATTAACATTTGTAAACAGGGAAAGAAAAACGAAAAGAAAAAATGGATGTGAATATTTTCAAGAAAGTAATATTAAAATGAATATACAAACATCAATGTCACAGTGAAATGCAAAATTTAGTTATTTAAATAAAATTCACATCAGAGAAAACAAGCTCTAAAAAAATACAATTGTATGTATTTATCCACTAGACAACCATAAGCATTTCTTTTGATATATTTTTATTAGATCATAATTGTGTACATTACTGCATTTATGGGGTACAATGTGCTAATTTTATATACAAATTGGAATGCTTATATCAAACTGTTTAACATATCAGTCACCTCACTTATTTATTTATTTATTTGAGACAGAGTCTCCCTATATAGCCCTTGGAAGAGTGCCCTAGTGTCACAGCTCACAGCAACCTCAAACTCTTGACCTTATGGGATTCTCTTGCCTCAGCCTCCCAAGTGGCTCGGACTACAGCTGCTGGCCATAATGCCCGACTATTTCTTGTTGCAGTTGACATTGTTGTTTAGCTGACCTGGGCCAGATTCAAACCCACAACCCATGGTGTATGTGGCTGGCTCCGTAACCACTGTGCTACAGGTGCTGAGCCTCACCTCACTTATTTAATTGCTATGTTTAGACATATATACTCTACTGTCAATACATTTGACATGTACACTTGCAATATGCACAAATTTCTTTGTACAGATAAGGTATCCCTGGGCATCTTCCAGTGGAATAGCTCTGAGCATTGCACTACAGGACAGTTGCAGCTGAAATCTACCAGATATAATTTTTCTTCAAAAATGTTATTTAAGGAATATATTTACTAGAAAAGCTATTCAAAGTTAACAGTCTTTGTTTTTGTTTTTCTTTCATTGGGTACTTTATATATGTTGTTTACTTCATAGCCTTCTTAGTTTCTGTCATCTTTGTCAATATTTTCTTCAAGTTCATCAACACATGTGTAAAGAAAATTTTCTTTGTGTTTATTCAATTTAGGATTCATTGAGCCACCTTGATTTCTAGGTTTAAAGTTATCAACTTGGAAATTTGAGGGAACTTACTTTTTCAGATATTACTTTGCTTTTTGTCTCCTATGTTTCTTTATCTGGGACCATAATCAAACGGTACTGTGGATTTGTTGCAGCCCCTAAAATATATGCTCCCTAGAATTTCAGTTAAGACCTTGCCTAGAATAAAGGTATCTGAAAATGTCATTATGGTCTCAAGATGAGACCATACTGAATGTATTTTCTTCTCTAAGTACAGTGAGAGGTGTTGTTAGAAGAAGAGGTATAAACAGAGGGTCCCACAGAGGAGAAGGCCACGTGAAGACAGAGACAGAGAAGGGAGTGATGCATGTACAACCCAAAGGACATCAAGAATTTCCAGCAGTTCACAAAATCTGGGAAAAAAGAATGGAATGGATCTACCCTTCACAGATTAAAGAAGGAAATAACACCACCAACCTCATGATTTTAGACTTTCTTTTATATATTTTCCTTATTTTTTGATGGTAATTCCATTACAATTGTCATTATTTAGTTTGTCTAGTGACTCCTGGTTTTGGATCACACATTCCTGTGATTTGAATGTATAATAAATTTTGATTAGCTGTTATGCACTGTAAATTATATATTGTTGAAACAGGGTTTTGTTAATTGATTTAATATATGTTAGATGTTGTCCTAACACTTTCTGTTATTTGAAGATGAGATTAAGTTTTTCAACAGTTCTGTTAAACTCTTATTAAGGTGGAAAGGTAGATCTATGTAATTTTTATTTAAAGGTTAGTTTGCAACTACTGCTACCACCATTATTATTATCACAACAACAGCCAGTACTATTATTATGGGTGTTTCTCCAGAGTTCACCAAGTGCCATGAGGAATTTCAACTCAAACTGGTCAAAACACAAAGGGAATTGATTAGGTTATAAGTATTTGGTTTTATGGACTTTCATCCTATAAATTCATGGCTTTGTACTCATTGAAACACTTAAGAGGACTATTTTGCAGGTTTCTTGGTATCTTTCATGCATAGCTATCTTCTCAATCATACTCATATTTTAGGATGACTGTCCCAAACTTTCAGTCATTTCTATTATTTCAAATTTGTGTAACTCAACTGAGAAAGACATCACAGTCTTCTTGAGTTCCTCATTGAGCTTGAGTGCCTCTTTATAGGTCCAAACAGGCTCTAGGCAAAAAGCCAGGGTCATTATCAAGCTCACTTCATTTATTTCCCTTCACTTAATGACAATAAACCTTTAGTGCCTATAGTCTAATGTCTGAAAACAGCTGCCTCATATATTTTGTCCAGCTTTCTGGTTGTTTATAATGGGAGGACAAGTCTAATGCCACTGAATCTATCAAAACAAAAGGAAGTAATTTCTTAAAATTATATAATAAGCATTTTAAATTATTAAATAATATTTACCAAATTTAGTTAACTTTTTTTCATTTTATTATTCTTACATAGTACTAAAATGATTATCATATTAAAAAGACCATTTTTACTCTTCCAATATACACTATATATTGTCTCTTCTTGTTGTACAATACCCACCAGGGCATTGGATCTGGACGTGTTGACTGGCTTTCTTGACCTACTTGCAAATTCATTGCCATGTTTGTAAGTAGAAAGGACTACCTTTTAGAACTCTCATTCCAACAATCTTATTCACACAGGTAGATATGAAAGGGGTAGCTAAGGTTATAGAATTTTGTGAGACATCCTGGTCTATTCTTTAGTTTTTACCACTGCTATGTAACTTATGGATTAATTTTTGGTCACATTTCTAAGTTTGATTTCTTATGGATTATTTTCCCCAACACATCTAAACACATCCACATTAAATAAATGGTTTAATCCCTCTGATGTCTTAACATCTTCCTTATAATCACTACACTCTAGAAAAGTTTAAGAATATGTCCTTCAGCATAATTCTAACTAACTGCTTGTGAACTTGACCTCTGGAGTGATTTTGAATAGGTGCAGACACTTACATCATTTCTTGGCTATGAAATTTGTTTAATTGGACAATTAATTGGACACTGTTGTAGCTGTTTCTTCAGCTCTGGACTGAAATTAAAGAAAGTATTTACCATGTAGAAATGTTTATGAGGACTGAATAAAACAAAGTTTCATGAAGCACTGTATAGAGGAAATGGTCAATAGTACAAAAAAAGTACATTTTTAGCTAATATGACAGTAATGATAGATAAGTGCGGCAATTTTTACTACATTCCATATGAAAGCTTTTGACTTGCGATGAGTCATTTAATGTCTAGTTCTATTGGCTACTCTTAGGCAAAGTATACAGATGATGATAAGACACCAAGTATGTATCCACCATAATTCAAATAGAAAATAAATAACTTATAAAAGAAACAAAGACACCTCAAATTTAAAAATGTGGATGCTACTCCATTTACAATGGAATTACATCCCAATAAACACATAATAAGTTTTGAAATGAGTTTAGTACACCTAACCCTCTGAACATTAGCCTAGCGTACGTTAAACATGCTTATAGAAATTATACTAGCCTACATTTAGACAAAAATCATCCATCTAATTCAACGTCTAATAAAATGTTAAATATCTCATGTAATTTATCAAATATTATACTAAAAGTGAAAAGCAGAATAGTTGATGATATGCAAAATATGGTTTCTACTAAATGTGTATCATTTATGCAACATTTTAAAGTGAAAATAAAATCATAATTTGAATCACCATGAGCCAGGAGCTATCCATATGTACCAGTAAAACAAACATACAAGTAAATGAATCAATAAACTAATAATGCTAATATAAATATTTTCAATTTGTTTTATATGCATTGAAATAAATGACTAAAATATAAATAAAATACATTTAGGCATTGTGATGTGTTGAAGGAATAATTATTGTGAAATATTTATAAAACTATATTGATTATCTAAATATATTAACTACTACTCATGATGATTAAATTGGTGTTCAATATATTTTTAGAATTATTTTAAAAAATTATTTTCTTGAATTTTAAAATTATAATCTCTAAATGATAAAAATTCAAATAAAAAAGCCAAGAATACACACACACACACACACACACGTGTACACAAAACATACCTTATATATCCTTAACAGGCTGGAAAAAACTACTATATTGGCTTGATAGTCTCAGTGTTTTATAGTTATTTGCAAAATAATCAAATTTGAGGAGTCATTTTTGCACTATCTAGAGGAGATTTCATACAAGTAATAATCTTGGTATTTTCAAAAGCAAACATAACCTAATCATAGATACCCTCGTATGAATTCAAAATAAAAATAAATAAATAACAAAAATATGCATTATTCTAGCATGATTAACACTATTAGTTGTCAGAAACATTTTCTTAATAAAAAAGTTAGCATGAGTTATTTTTAACATATATCATAATTATGAAAAACATTGAAAATATATCATTAATATTTTGCTTGAAAATATTTTGCAAATAAAATTTAAAATTTTATGAAAAAGCAAACGATAATTTTAATTTCAATGAATAGGTAATTCAATGTCCTTGCTCATCATAAAAAGCACAATAAAGTGAGCAGTTTTAACTTCTTATGACTATCAATATTTGTTGAAACAGACCCTCATGACTTTGTTCTGATATTGCAAAATGATTATCATTATGATAGAAGTTGAATTACAAAGAAAATAAGAACAAAATTAAAATTCCAGTTGTTTACATTATTTTACAAGAAAAATGCTAATAAAATTTGTATAATAAAATAAATTAGTCCAATTATACCAACTTAATTACTGATATTGTTCATGTGCTAGACTATAGAACAATCATTTTCTTGCAATTCTTATAGTTGTCTAAAAATTATTTTAAAACTACAACTTAGAGCCAGGTGTGGTGGCTACACCTGTAATGCTAGCACTCTGGAGGACAAGGGTGTATACGCTCTGGCCAGGACTTGGATACTACCCTGAGGAAGAATGAGCATTCATTTCCACAAAAGTAGAATGAATATTAGCCAGGTATGGTGGCATATGGGTGTATTCCCAGTTACTTGAGAGTCTAAATCAGGAGACTTTCTTGAGCCCAGGAGTTTAAGGTTTCAGTGAGTCATGATGATGCCACTGTACTCTACCCTGGGTAAGAGTATAAAGCCCTGTCTCAAAAAAACAAAAACCAAACAAAACACCTTCCACCTTTCTTGTTAGAAAGAAAAAACAGAACTGTACCATAGTAGTACTTTATTATTAGTAACATCTTCCTTTCGTTGTGTTATGATTTTTTTGATAAATTGAATTATTTTAGTGATTATTTTAAAATCATTTATGACATGCCAGAAAGGAAATATTTTTGTTAAATTAGTAATATTATGAACTTTTGCTATCTCAAAAATTTGACATCATAAACTGAGTTATACCCGTATTTTTGTGTTTTCATGTAAGGATTGGCATCTAAATATACATTGTTTTTGTCCAAGAGACTATCATTATTATTTCTAAAATTAGGTTTTTGTACATCTTGTTGATATTAAGAAACAACTTAAAGAATTGAATAATGGCAAATAACATGAAAAAAATAAGTAATCATTTAAATTATACTTGAGATTCTTAAATATAACAGTAATTTAGATTATATTCTGAAGGTAATGAAACATTATGGGATTCAATATAGGAAGAGATGTACTGTAATAACTTTTTTGACATTTTATTATTTTAATAAAAGACAAAAATGTATGTTACAAACATTTAAAAAAAATGTGTGCTGAGTTTTATTCCTATATAATCGTATGTAATAATTTAACATACTTTAGTTACTTAATTTCTTGTTTCTATAATATTGAATTTTAGTTGCTGCTATCACATGTATTTTTACATTAAAAAATCAGTATACCAATAAATTTGAGTAAGCTACAACATATGCTTGAATTGGACCAATACACTCTATGGCAATACTTTCACACGTAAGTGACTCATTGTGACTATTGTGTGTTTAAAGAGTCTCATTGTTTATGAATTGTTTATGAATATTCATGCAAAAGCATTCTGATTTGGGTCTGTTGAACAGTGACTATAAATAGGCATTCAATTAACATGAGAACAATGGCACGATGATAAGAGATGTACAATATTTAGGACAGTGCATTTCACATAATAGTGGTCCAACAAATAGTTCTTGAAGTAATTATGATCTTAAGCTATTGTAGCCTCAACTATAAGAAAATAAACTGTTTACTTTTAAAATGAAGTATTTGTAAAATTATTTATATTGAATTTGCATTTTTACATGTTTATTATATAATACTAAAATTGTAAAGGGTCCGAAGACTTAATATATGTATTGTGAAGGATTTACCTTAAATTCAAGGATTTTTTTTATTTAAGTGATTATTGTGATGATGTGACTATTATAACTTTGCTTTTGTCATGTTTGTCAGAACATAGAATCAGTTTGTAATAATTACTTATAATTGCAATTTTTTTTATTTTATTATCCCTCTCTGACTTTTTCCATAAATGATTTAATATACTTGGTTCCTATTTTATCAGCATGTGTCTCAAACTTAATGCACTACAATTGTTACAATTGGTTTTTTTTTTTTTTAGATTTATTTATTTATTTATTTTTTGAGACAGAGCCTCAACCTGTCACCCTGGATAGAGTGCTGTGGCATTCCTGGGCTCAAGCTAGTCTCTTGCCTCTGCCTCCCAAGTAGCTGGGACTACAGGTGCCCGCCACAAAGGCCGGCCAGTTTTTTTGTTGTTTTTTTTTTTTATAATTTTATTGAATCATAATTCTGTACATTGGTGCAATCATAGGGCACGATTCATATACATTCAGAAATGTTTTGATCGTATTGTTACAGATAGCCTTCATGGCATTTTCTTGATCACTATATAAAGA
>CAUYON010169937.1:0-13739 GCA_963573935.1 Arctocebus calabarensis
TGTACATATACAATTTATTAATCCATTCATGGGTTGATGGGCACTTGGGCTTCTTCTATGACTTAGCAATTATGTATTGGGCTGCAATAAACATTCTGGTACAAATATCTTTGTTATAATGTGATTTTTGGTCTTTTGCATAGACCTAGTAGAGGATTGTAGGATTGAATGGCAGGTCTATTTTTAGATCCCTAAGTTTTGAAGTGGTAACTCCCATATAAACTGGCTTAGCACGTCCCATCTCTCGTGAATGTAACCAACTCAAAGGAATGTGAGATTTTACCAAATATATTTCTCTACTGAATCTACATTGTTTATTTAGTAATGCTAGGTACTTAAACCAACTGATAAGCTTAAAGGCTCTGGGGCAGTGGTTCTCAACCTTCCTAATGCCGCCAACCTTTAATACGGTTCCTGTGGGTCGTGACCCACGGGTTGAGAACCGCTGCTGTAGGGACTATCCGGGAAAGTAAACAAAGAAGAAATTCGTTAGAATATTTTTGAAAAGGTTTTAATAAAACACCTTCACCTTAACCTTGTGCCTGACCGGAGAAGCCAGCAGTGCCTTTCCAGCTAGAGAAGAATATCTAATTGCGCAAGTGAGCTGAGAGTTTGGCCTGAAGGTGTCGTTTATTTCTTTCTGCCTGCTTTTCCCTCGTGCTCCCAAAGGGAAGTGGACTTGTACACAGGCTACACCACCCGGAACATCCTGTGCATGCCCATCGTGAGCCGCGGCAGCGTGATCGGCGTGGTGCAGATGGTGAACAAGATCAGCGGCAGCGCCTTCTCCAAAACCGATGAGAACAACTTCAAGATGTTTGCTGTCTTCTGTGCTTTAGCCTTACACTGTGCTAATGTAAGTACTATTTTTTAAATACCTTTTTTGTTTACTATTAAATATTAATTATAAACCATTTAGATGAAGTAGCTTGTTTTTTTTTCCCCCATTTATGTTTTGTTCACAGAGCAAGAACAGTGATTTTTGGTTGTACATTCGTATTTTGGGAAATACCTTAAAGTATCTTGGAAGGAAAAAAAAAAACATCTTCTTATATTTTGCATTTATTTCAAGGTGTGAATTTGTCAAAGAAAAACGAAGTCAAAGTGAGGGTAAAATAATCAAGTATCAGGCTTACACAATATATGGTTGAGGAACACAAACTTCTGTTATACATTTAAATTCATTTCTGTAACACTAATAAAATCCCAAATTCATTCCTTTCAAGAACAGAAAAAATATACAGCTAATTTAAGATTAAACAGTGGTGATGAAATGATGATGATGAAATAAGTTGAGTTTTATGTGCAGGTGAAGTGTAATTATTAGTAATTTTGTTTTAAGAGGTTTAGAAGTAACTTTGGCCTTATATCCTTTAAAAGTAATTAACATTCATTCATTTTCTAAAAATGAAATAAACATTTTCTTGCAGCATTTTTATTATCAATAATTTGGAAATATACAACAGTGAAGAAGCCAAATATTAAGTAACCTCACCACCCGGAAATAACACTTTGTAAAAAACAACCAAGCATTTGTTATGGAATTGAATGAGCCCTTTCGGCAGAGATACCATTTTTTCTAAAACGTCTGGTATCTTCAAAACACACATGTGCAAATCTGTGTACACACGGGAAGTTCTAAATCTGTCTTAGCTTCAATGATAGTTCTGTTTCTTTGATAACAGATTCTGAGCTTTAATGACAAAACTGCTATATACATTTTTAAATTATTGTGATTGTCTTTGGATTTGCTCTCCAGATGTATCATAGAATTCGTCACTCAGAGTGCATTTACCGAGTAACCATGGAAAAGCTGTCCTATCACAGCATCTGCACTGCAGAGGAGTGGCAGGGCCTCATGCGGTTCAACCTCCCCCTGCGTCTCTGCAAAGAAATTGAATTGTGAGTAGGTGGCTTTGCCAGGTGCTTCAGGAATGGATTTTTAATTGAATTGAGCCTAAAGTGAAACTGGTGACAGAATTAGGATCACAGTTCTTGTACCCATAGTCAATACATAGTTGCCGTTTTCCCCTTTAGAAGTGATTCCAAATTTTAGCATGGAACTTGGAAATAAAGGCCAGATCTCATTACCTTAAAAAACAAAGTCTAACCTTAATTTTGAAATAGAGTTCACGTTAACGCTAGCATTTCCAATTAGTCTATTGCAATCTTTATACCAGGTCATATTTAATATTCAAAATGACATTTAATATATCTAAAGGTTTCCATTTCCATACAAATTTAAATTTCCAAATTAAATTCAAGAATTTAGTAATAATTAGTTCAACTTTCATACTTTGTTTTTTAATTCTGTGTTAATATATTTAAGTGACTGGTGAGGATCTGTGGTAATTCGTATGCCCATTTTAATTGTAAGCCAATACCATTTAACTACATAGGAAATCTTCAGAAGTGACCCAAGCTGATATTTGACTCACAGTTAAAAATACAGTGTAAACTTTACCACAGCATTTATTCTATTTGAATGTTAATAATTAAATTAACACATGAAAAATCGGTTATTGGTCATAAGTTTTGGTGTGTATGTTAATGAAATTTTTATCTCAGGCTAAATAGGTGATAGAATGATTTCAACTCTTAAAAAATATTTCCGATCAGGATTTTTCCTATTTATATGTGATTTGTATAATATCTGTATGGTGTATTTTTTTATACTTTTTTATTGTTCTAATAAAAAAATGCAACATCCTGTTTTTAGAGGCTGTTTAATAGAAAATTAATCAATGGTTTAATTAGACTAAATTCTTGAGGGAATGTGTGGGATTTCGTCTGAAAAATTATTCACTACGAGAGCGCCATGACTGACCAGGCAGGAAGAGTGGCGGCTTAGTACCAAGCGTCTTTTTAGTTTCTTGATGGGAAAAAATTTAATGATTTTTCTTTAGTCATATTTATGTAGTTAAATTTAGTGATAACGTGCCCTTTTTAAATTTCAGATTCCACTTTGACATCGGTCCTTTTGAAAACATGTGGCCTGGGATTTTTGTTTATATGGTTCATCGGTCCTGTGGGACATCCTGGTATGAATGCCTAAAAAATTCCTTTTTAAAATACGAAGTGATGTGACTTCTTCATCTTCCTACCTATCTGCCCACTGCCTTCTTTGTTTACAATTATTTTTAAATATGCTATCTAGATTTTTTTTTGTCTAATTATTCAAATAAAAAAGGGCTGAGCTTGCTGGACAAATCTGCAGCCTGTTGAGATTCCGGTGGAGCTGCGGGGTTCTCAGACAATGGGATGGTGGCCCTGTTGGAACAGTTCTCAGCTGTGTATCTGAATGAGCCAGGGGACACTGCTGAACAGAATTGTATACTTAAAACTGTGCTTAGACTTCTGCTGCAAATTTAGCATCAACTGTCAACTTAAATTATGTCTCGATTAGAATAGGTGTAAAGTACGTCTCCTGGTCCAACTGTGGAGCTGCGTTGGTGCCTGAGTGACGGCACTGGCGCCTTCCCTTCCCCATCTTTCCAGCCATAGGGCCTGTTCCAGAGGCTTTTCATGACTTTACATTTGAAATTTTTTTATGGCTTAAATACAAAACTTAAAATGCAAGGAAATGTTTTGTGTTGCCCTGTTTTGCTCATTTGGGCAAGAAATGCCTCTGAGTTTCTGTGTAGCTTCCTGTCATTCTGGAATTCTGTGTCTCTTTATAAATTGCCATTCTGAAAGGATGCACACAGGATAACAGCAAGTAAGTTTTAGAAACCATTGGAGAGTTTGACCACTGGGAACTCTTAAAATGCCATGCTTTATCTTTCTAGGACATTGGAAAAATTTCAGTGGAGGAAAGCACAGGTTACATATTTTTGAAAGTTTTTATGAGTTCCCCATCTCCTTGCTATTTCAGAGATCCTGCTTTATGTTGATATGCTTCTGTTTTAAGCTACCTTAAATCTATTTTGAGAGTTGGTATGGACTTGGGTATAAATACGTATTGCTATAAAAATATATAAAAATGACATGTAATGACAAAATATATAGGAATATATACATCCTATGATTCCCTCGGCTGTGCACTTGGAGATGGTCATTTGCCACTTAGTCTTACAGTGAACCAGAACACCTTGCATTAACTCTGAAAGAATATTCACTCCTACAGAATAGTCTCCTGACATACATATTTGCAGTTTATCAATCTGAATACGCTTTTTGGAAAATACTATCTAAAAATACCCTTGAGTAGGATGGTCCTGCGTTTTTGTCTTTCAAGCACTGTGGGGTATAAGGAATGTTTGTAAATCTGTGGGCAGTCGTGGAGGTCCATGATGTGTGACCGTGTTAATTCTGGTATTGTATTTCTGGGGAGACAATCAACAGTACAAAAACTATAAAAGGTCTCTGTTCCCTTGCACCTTTCTGGCTAGAAAAATAGAAAAACAAGGGCGAGTTTCCAGTGCTCCCGGGTCAACCTGCAGGGCAGGGAATCTCTACTGGTTTGGGTCTTAACAGCTTCTTTTCCACACAGCTTTGAGCTTGAAAAGTTGTGTCGCTTTATTATGTCTGTGAAGAAGAACTACCGCCGGGTCCCGTACCACAACTGGAAGCACGCGGTCACGGTGGCACACTGCATGTACGCCATCCTGCAGAGCACCCACGAGCTGTTCACAGACCTGGAGGTGGGTGCAGACGCCGCCCACCTGCTCCACACGGCCTCACTTGGTTTCATGGTCTTTCTGGAGCACATTTATGACGTGGCTTATGACATGTTATTCTAGGACAAAATTTGGGTCAGTAAATCAGTAGAGGGATTTTTTCTTTTTTTGTATTCCAATTACCAAGCATTTAGCATCTTCTTTTGTATAGTGCTATAGATACAGAAATTCTAACTTCACCAGAATATTCCTCATGGAAACACTAATTTTAGTCTTTCTTCCCAATGAAAGCTTAAGTATTCAGAATAGATACATACAAAGTGAACCTTTCACTGCCCATATGCCCTGGGTAACAGAGCTGTGTCTTGCCAGTCTGAGAACCCACAGCATTAAATCCAATTATGATGTAGATGATTTTGACCTTCTTCAGCATAAGGAGATGGGAGCTCTGAGGTGTTTAACTGATTCCCGTGACTTCACGGTATTCAGTTGGAGACTCAGAATCTCAGAAGATTAGGAGACTGCCTTGTCCATTCCCCTCCGCAACAGCATCCCTCACTCGAAAGCCCAGTGGGTACTTAGCACCAGGGAACTCTTTGGTCACAGATGATGCTGAGTGAGCATCTGGACAGTCCTGGCCTGGAGGCCTGCTCCTCTGACCATGTGGGTCCTAGTGGTGCCTCCTGACAGCCTCGATGAAGTTGGCAAGTCCACATTGCTCTGACATCTCACCTCAGTCCGACCCTGGACTCTGTCTCCTCACCCTGTCCGCTCTGTTCACGCCCAGTCAGGGGATACTCTGGCTTCTACCTGCTTCAGACTGAGCTCACAGCTTCCCAGCTTCTGCTACAGTCACCTGGTCTAAGGTTTGATTAGATTTTGCCTCAGTTCCTACAGCAGCCTCCTCACTGGTCTCTTTTATCCTTCTAGTGTGTTGTCAGTAGAGTTGCCAGAATAATCTTTTGAAAACGTAAGTGAGATAAGGGCAATGTTGTACCGCAGTCCACAGAGCAGTGCCCTCAGTGACTGAAAATATCAGGCCTGACTGGCCCAGCCGCCTGCCCGCCGCCAACTCCTTCCTGACCCTTTGACTCTGGGGTCACCGTCAGGATGTGCTCTCCCTGCCCTCTGCCCACCTTCCTTCCCAGGCACCCGCGCCTCTCTCACCTCCGTGCCCAGTGGCCTTCCGTGGCCTCCTCTCTCTAGCTTTCCTTTCCCTTTATGTCTCTAAACATGCCATTTTGCATGTGATATAATTTACTAGTTACTTCATTGTTTATAACAGCAGTAGCCTTATCAGAATTTGAATGGAATACATTCTTTTTAATGAAGGAGAGTTGAAACTGACCTTTTCTTGTGCAGATTTGCTTTATCCGTAATTTTTTTAACATTTGCTTATACCATGAATTTGATATCTCCTACATCTTCTGCTAGAGTTGAGCACAGAAACTCAAAAATAATTTGTCAATTTCCTAAGCAGAAAAACACAGGGGTTAAAAAGAAGCCATGTTATCAGAAACTTTGGAGATTCCTGCAGGTGTTTGCTGTGTTAATAGCAGAAATTAAGTGTGATGTGAATTTGAGCTCCAAGTTCCCTCAGGTCCCCCTACTTGGTTTTGAACATCTTTGTTTTATGTTACTTTTTTAAGCGCAAAGGACTGCTGATCGCATGTCTGTGTCATGACCTGGACCACAGGGGCTTCAGTAACAGCTACCTGCAGAAGTTTGACCACCCTCTGGCAGCCCTCTACTCCACCTCTACCATGGAGCAGCACCACTTCTCCCAAACCGTGTCCATCCTGCAGGTGAGACTGTCACACCTCCCCTGCTCTCTTAGGAGGGTGTCTCAGAGATAGCAGTTCCTTACACGGGAAAAGGAATATTCTCATGACTTCCTGTAAAACAACCATATTTTATTGTAGAACTTTAGAGTTGCACTCCTAATTAAATGATGATGTTTTTGTGGATTAAGAATCCTATTCAAAGCTTTCGAATATATGTATTTTGCAATAACCTTACTTTTCTAGTTATTATGTCAATAAGTACATGATACCCTAAGCAAAATTTATTTTATGTGGCTTTTAAATCAGTGATATGGGCCTGTGCCTTCCCTGCTGGTGTCCCGTCTCGTCCTTTTCTGTCCTTTGTCGGTTTTACTGCCTTGTTTCACTGCCTTTCTGGTCATCAATTGCTATTCTACGGCCTGTGTCTCTCAAACCATCCTCCAGACACAGCCTGAGCTTGCTGTGCTCTACTGACAAGCCTCAGGGCTGTCCACGGTCTCAGGGAGAATTGTTTGGTTTCTCAGTTGATGCACACCATTTTTTATGAATGGCCCCTGGCTGTTTGCAGACTGCAGTGCCTGACTACAGTTCACCCCCTTCCTGTCTCCAGCTGCTCTTGTGTTCAGGGCACTGCTGCCCCAGGAGAATTATTTCGTAGCAGTGCGCTTCACCCAGCCATGTGCACCCCAGGCACATTCGTGTCATCCTAGGGTTTTAGTGTTTTTTGTGGTTGTTGTTAAATCATATTGAAAGTTTTTTGAGCTTTGCTTTTCACCTCCTGTGACTCATCAGCGATGAATAAAGTCCTCTCCCTACTCAACTCTATAGCCGCAGCCCCCTTGCAGTGCTGGCCTGTGAAGGCAGAGCGGGAGTCAGAGGTGACACCGCATGGGCAGACCATGTGAGCAATGCTTGAAGACGGGAAACTGAAGGCTTGGTTTGTTTAGGACCCGGGGAGGCGAGTCGAACGCCTCAAGGAAGGGGGGCACTGGTGTGAGTAGGGAGGAGGCGTCCTTTGTTTCCTTGCCTGAAACTTACTCACCTGCAATCAGTATTGTGATAGAAACATTATGGTTGGAATATTAAATTATTGTTCCTCCTCATGAGATAGTATGCGTGATTATTGTGAACACTGACGCTGTTCTTTGTTTGTCTTCTGCCTTCTGGGAATCCCCTATGTTAAGTAGGCAAAAGTCAAAGTTTTAAATAACAGACTAATTAGAAACATTCATTATTAAGAACATTTTCTTAATTTTAACTCCAAAATCTGTATCCTTAATTATAATAATAAAATGCTTCCTAGTGTGTGGTTTGATGCCACATACTAGGTGAATAAATTTCAAAATAAGTATTATGCATATACAGCTTTTAATGGCATTGTCACGAATGCTTATGCAATTACTTTTTTCATTCCAAAGCACCTGACGGTTCAGCCCACACCTATGGCTTCCATAACAGTGATTCACAACTCAGTTGGTGCAGCACTGCTGGGATCTAGGCCTGTATGCCAGCTAGCAAATGTAGAAATGTGGGCTTCCAGGCCCTACCAGAAAAATCTCCTTTATAGAGCTAAGGAGCATAGAGCTTCTATGGAATTATTCATGATTAGTAATACTATTATTAAAACTTTCTAAGGAAAGATAGCCTGTGATCCTAGCACTCTAGGAGGCTGAGGCAGGAGGAATGCTTGAGGCCAGGAGTTCAAGATCAGCCTAAGCAAAAGTAAGACACTGTCTCTACAAAAAAATAGAAAAAATTAGCCATGCCTGTTGGTCCATGTCTGTAGATGCAGCTACTCAGGACAAGAATTCCTTGAGCCCGGGAGTTGGAGGTTGCAGTGAGCTGTGATGACTCCACTGCTGTAGCCTGGATGACAGAGCATGAGCCTGTCTCAAAAATAGATAAATAAATAAATAAATAGAGATAATCGAACCCACAAATTAAATGGGTCTTAATTATCTCAATCTTTTTAGTTTCAACAAATATAAACTTAAGATTCTTAAAGGAATAAATTATTGTAAAAAGTTTCTAAAGATTCGTATATAGAATAATTCTTATCTAGATTACGCATTTTTTGGTCTTATGTACAGTGATAACTTGCCATTTCTCATCTCCCTTGAGACTAAAGGAGAAGATCTCCCTGTAATGGGGAGTTTTTGATCTGTTTGAATAAACATTATGTTCAGGTCGTGGGCCATTTTCTTCTAGGTTATAGAAAAGTAGACTGTTGTTCACCAGGCTTTGCTGTGATAAGATACAACCTGAAACGGACAAGGATATAGATACGTTTTTAAGCCCATTAAATTCTAGGATAATATAAAAATTACTGTTTGTTAATTAGTTTAAGAGGAATGTCTTTAACTTAAATATTTTCTGTTTTCCAATTCCTTTAACTATGGAAATTATGCAAGAACTAGGTCTGTTTAAATCACTGGAGTTCTATGGCAGCCAATGACTTCACTACTGAAATAGGTTTTCAGGGGTCCTCAAACTACGGCCCGTGGGCCACATGCGTTGGTGTGAATTGTATTTGTTCCCATTTTGTTTTTTACTTCAAAATAAGATATGTGCAGTGTGCCTAGGAATTTGTTTATAGTTTTTTTTTTAAACTATAGTCCAGCCTTCCAACGGTCTAGGGGGCAGAGAATTGGCCCCTTGTTTAAAAAGTTCGAGGATGCCTGGTTTAAGTGGTGACTTCGCTGTTGTTGTAGCTTAAGAAGACTCCAAAATGCTGTTTTCATCACAGTCATTTCAAATTATCCTTCTGTTTCTCGAAAACCTATCATTAGTGTGCCAAGTGGCTTTGCCTGTCCAAATTATTTCAAGCAATTGAAACTGTTAAGAGACCAGCGCTCGTGTTCGTTACTGGTGGTTTATATTTGTGTTTTCTCTGTAGTTGGAGGGACACAACATCTTCTCCACCCTGAGCTCCAGCGAGTATGAGCAGGTGCTCGAGATCATCCGTAAAGCCATCATCGCCACAGACCTGGCTCTGTACTTCGGGAACAGGAAGCAGCTGGAGGAGATGTACCAGTCGGGACTGCTAAACCTTAATAATCAATCGCATAGGTAACAAAAACTCTAAAAAGCTTAGAAGCCCAGAGCGTATTATCCGGAATAAATTGATATTTAAGAAAAGAAACGTAATTTGGCATAGATTTATAGTTGAAAAAAGAAATGTAAAAATTGCTTTTTGTCTTATGTGAATTTCATTTATATTTACTTCAGACATTTCATTATTTGCCAAAATTGATGATGATATGTTGTGAGGATAATTAAAATACAAATTGAGATTTAAACAATCATGCAACAATTGGCACTTTTAAAGGGAAAGGCTGGCAGTTCATTCTCCCAAGATCCCGACAGATCCCTTCTTAAATTTATTATAGTCTGGCGTTCGGTCATTGTCCTCAGGTACTCATTCGCAAATAAAAATGGATTCCTTTTTCAGAATTCAAATCCCATTAGCCAAGGTAATGTGATTGATGGCATTCCATTTTACTGATCTATAAATATATATATCACAGTCACAAAGGTCAGAATATTGGCATTTCATGAGGTCAGAATCGTGTAGGAAGCCAAGCAGCAATCAAAAGTTTGTTTCAAGAACATGGAATTAGAACAAGGAGGATTAGATTAATTAAATGTTCCAGTGGCATCAGACTAATTAGACTGACACGTTTTTTCCCCAAGGAAGAGTATCTTTCTTAGTGGGTTCAGAAATACGTCAGGCATGTTCGTAATGCACCTGGCCACCTATCTGTATATTAAATTGACTAACCTACCATCTCCCCTTGGCAGTTCCTAAGGAGGACCACCAGCTTTTGCTGCTTTGATTTTCCTGCTATTGTTTCCATGTCTGATGTCATCTTTTTCTTTAGACTTGTGAATCAACATTTATTTACTGGTTTCATGCTAGTGACACTGGACTTGGATTTATTCTCTTTGTTCTGGTGATTTGCATATCTCCCCTATAATTTATTAAGTACTGACCTTAATGTTTCTATCTAATAGAAAGACTCTGTTTGTAAGATTTTAGAAGCAATTCATTCAGTTACCCCAAATACAAAGTATTAGTTTTACAAATGAATGTAGATACACACATATAAAGTTGACCTTTTAAATAATAAATATCATTTGTAGGATGATAGTGATGCCTTTGATTAAACAATAGTTGTTTGAGATTCAACTTATCTTCAAATAGAAAGAGGTCCAGATTTTGTAGAGCTTAAACCTTACGCAATTTTGGGAACCTTAATTAAGAAGAGCAATATGAAGAAATCTTTTATTCACGTAAGTCAGTCTGAGCACATTTCCAGAGTCTCTCCCAGGATATTGCAACGTGATATTGTCAGTGAAGAGGCCGAAAAGGACCGTTAGGGTGTTTGGGCCTATCTCCTTTGACTCGTGCCAAAATGAGAAGTGTGCCATACAAGCTGTGTCTGTGACAGGCTGTGTGCAGTTCTTGTTCCAAGAGGTAAAGAACAGGTGTGTGTTCAAGGCTGTCTTTCCTGACGCATTTGTGACGTCAGGGAAATAGGGCCGTCATGGAGTACCCTTTGACATCTTGAAACTCATGTGCCTCCTTTTTATTAAAAGGTTACAAAAGGAATCATGTAATTACTATCAAGTTTCTTGAAAATGTCTTTTTAGCAAAATGATTATAATAAGTGTTATAAAATACAACATTTAAACATCTGCTTGCAAATAACATCAGGTCTGGTGTTTAATGCAGATGTATGTGTTAGTGGTATACACGGTATACTCAGACGTGTTTAAATGATTTTTGGACACATAATTTTAAAGTTAATGCATATTGAACAATTCAAAGAATACAGATGTGTAAAAAAGCAAAAATTATGTTTTTCTGCAGTTCAGTGCCATCTATTTCATGTAATGTCATCTTATTTGCATTTCCGTGTTTTTCAAAGGAGGGTGTGTATGTGTATACACAGTATATCCAGACATACCTTGGGGATCTTGTACTTTGATTCCAAACCACAGTAAGGCGAGTCTAACACATTTTTTGGTTTCCCAGTATATGAAAAGCTATATTTCTGCTATACTGTACTCTATTGGGTATGCAATAGTATAATTTAGATATTATCATAGTAGTATAGTAACATCTAAAAATATATCTTGAAAAATGCTTTATTGCTAGAAATGCTAATGATGGTTTGATCTTTCAGCAAGTCATAACTTTTTTGCTGGTGGAGGGTCTTGTCTCATCGTTGATGCCTTCTGGCTGATCAGGGTGTGGTTGCTAAAGGTCAAGGTGCCTGTAGCAATCTCTTAAAGTAAATTTGCCCATCAATTGACACTTCATTTCATCAAAGATTCCTTTGTAACTGTGGATGCTGTTTGATAGCATTTCATTCATGTAGAACGTCTTTCAACATTGTTCTCAGTCCTCTCAGATCCTGCCTCAACTTTATATAATAAGTTTATAGAATATTCTAAATCCTGTGTTTTCACTTCAACAACATTCACAGTATCTTTACTGGGAATAGAGTCAATTTCAAGAAACCACTTTTATTATTCATCCATTTTTTTTAAATTTTCAGATTAATATGAGGGTGTGCACAATTAGGTTTTATTATTGCATTTGTAATCTGAGTGGTAGTTATTAGAAGCAACTCCTGATCCTTCCCACTTTTATCATGAGATTACAGCAATTCAGTCATATCTTCTGGCTCCACATCTAATTTTAGTTCCCTTGTCATTTACACCTTATCTGTAGTTATTTCTTCTCCTGAATTATTGAATTCCCCAAAGTCAGCCATGAGGGTTGGAATCAACTTCTCCAAACTCTTGTTAATGTTGATATTTTGAGTTCCTCTCATGGGTCACAAATGTCCTTGATGGGATGTAGAATAGTGAATCCTTTCCAGAACGTTTTCAATTTACTTTGCCCACATCCGTCAGAATAGTTGCTATCTATGACAGCTGTAGCCTTGCAAAATGCATTTTTTAAATAATAAAACTTGAAAGCCAAAAATATATCTTGAACTGTGGGCTACAGAAAAGATATTGTGTTATCAGGCTTGAAAACAGCATTATTCTCCTTGCAAATCTCCTCTGGAGCTCGGGGGTGTTCAGATACGTTGTCAATGAGCAGTAATATTTTTCAAGGAATCTTTTTTTCTGAGAGTAGGTCTGAACAGTTGGCTTAAAATGTTCAGAGAACCATGCTATAATAGATGTGCCATCATCCAGGCTTTGTTATTCCATTTCTAGAGCACAGGCAATGGTGATTTTGCATAATTCTAAAGGGCCCTGTGATTTTTGGAGTCATCAATGAGCACTGGCTTCAACTTAAAGTCTCCAGCTTTATTTGCCCCTAACAAGAGGGACAGCTTGTTATCTAAAGCTTTGAAGCCAACTTGACTTCTGTCCAGGCACGAAAGCCCTGGATGGCCTCTTCTTCCAGTAGCAGGCTGTTTAGTCAGTTAACCTTCATCAATTATCTTAGCTGTATCTTCTAGATAACTTCCTGTAGCTTCTACATCAGCACTTGTGGCTTCACTTTGCATTTATGTTCTGGAGTTGACTTCTGACCCCTCTTGAATGAGCATCTGCTAACTTCAGATTTTTCTTCTGCAGCTTCCTCATCTCTGAGCCTTCATAGAATGAAGAGAATTAGGACTTTGCTTTGAGTTAAGTGAATGTTTGTGCCTGGTTTGATCTTCTGTCCACACTACTAAAACTTTATCCTTACCAGCAAAAGCCTGTTTTGCTTTCTTATCATTCATGTTTTTACTGGAATAGCACTTTTAATTTGCTTCAAAAACTTTTTCTTTGCATTCACAACTTGGCTCACTGTTTGGCTCAAGAAGCCTGGCTTTCTTGGCTTCGACTTGCCTTCCTTTCTAAGCTTAATCATTTCTAGTTTTTTATTTAAATAGAGTCATGTGACTCTTCCTTTCACTTGAATACTTAAAGGCTATTATAGCGTTATTAACTGATTTAATGTCAATATTGTTATGTATCTGGGATTAGGGAGGCCCATGGAGAGATAGAGAGGGAATAGCTGTTCAGTGGAGCAGTCAGAACACAGACATACATTTATCAATTAAGTTCTCAGCCTCTTTAAGGGCATGAGGTGGGGCGGCTCCTGTGGCTCAGCGAGTAGGGCGCCGGCCCCATATACCGAAGGTGGCGGGTTCAAGCCCGGCCTCGGCCAAACTGCAAAAACAAACAAAAAAAATAGCCAGGCGTTGTGGCGGGCGCCTGTAGTCCCAGCTACTAGGGAGGCTGAGGCAAGAGAATCGCTTAAGCCCAAGAGCTGGAGGTTGCTGTGAGCAGTGTGACACCACGGCACTCTACCCAGGGCGAT
>CAUYON010169938.1:0-78151 GCA_963573935.1 Arctocebus calabarensis
CCCCCCCCCCCCCCCCCCCCCCCCCCCCCCCCCCCCCCCCCCCCCCCCCCCCCCCCCCCCAGGGACATCCTACAAGGGAGGAGCCAGGCAGTAGGGACAGGGGTGGGGCTCTTGATCTGCTCCTGCACAGTGTGGCCACCTGCCTTGCCTCACTGGGGTGGATGATCCCACCTCCAGGCTGTGACCTTTGCTGTTTTGTCTCTGGGCCATTGCATCTTGGTCCTTACAGTCCCAGCTGCAGCTCTACCTCCTCCAGGAAGCCTTCAGAACCGCCTAGGTCAGGGCTAGTGTCCTCAGACTGGGTAGCCCCTCAGATGACTAAGTTGCTCTCACTTAGCCGGACTACATAGCGATTCTCCTGGGGAGAGGGGTGAGCGGTCAAATCTGAGTCAAAGGCTGGTTTTGGGGCTCTAGAAGAGTGATCCCTGCCTAGGGCCCTTTGTACTTCTACCCCTGCCCTAACTTTAGTCAGGGTTGGCCCTGGCACCAACAGATACTTCCCCCGGCCCCCCTTACCTCAGCCTTCTTCTCTGCTGGTGGCTTCAGCCATTTAGTATGGCTTCCGCCACTTACTAGCAGTGTCCGCTGCTCAGGGGGTAGGCCAGGTTGTGGGGAGTCAGGGAGATCGCCCTCTGAGGGCCCAGCCTCTGTGATGGTCTTTACCTCAGACCATCCGCTTGAACTTGTCCGCTGCTCAGGAATTCGAGCCACACGGAACCTGTGAAGATGTGGTACAATCATTATCATTAGAGAGGGAACCTTGGGTGTAGAGAGGGCAGTACCTGCCAGGGTCACAGGGCAAGTTCATGGATTAAAACTTGATACCTAAGCCCTTCCTAGCTCCCACCCATACACAAGGGCTTTGCTCTGCTGCTACTTGTACCCAGCCCCCACCTCATTTCTAGGTTGCAGGTAGACAGGCCTTTGGCCTCAGAGGCCCCAGGGAGCCAAGACTCTGCCCTGGGGATCCAAGACACAGCATTGCCAGGAAATTCTGACTTCCCTCTGGCCACCCTCAATTCTACAAAGAGTCCCAATAAGGATGGGACCACCAAGCAGGGTGCCCTGACTCTGCATCCCCCCCCACCAGGCTGTCTCCCTGACCTTATTGGTGCCCACTTCACCTGCCCACAGACAAAATGGTGATCTCGCCCTGGCGTCCTCCTTTGGGTCCAGCCTTCGGAGCCCTGGCCAGGTTGGGCAGGAGGCTGGGAACAGGAGTAGTGGCAGCTGCAGTCTCAGGGGACAGCAGCACCTCAGGCCACTTCTTCTGGCTACACCGGGAGCAGCAGGGGCCAGAGAGTGAGGCTAGGCCCTGCACGGTGTGGAGGTGGTGGCGATGTGGGCAGCTATGCGACATGCTAGGAGGTACTGGTGGCAGCCTGCAGGAGGGCACAGATGGGAGCAGTTAGGAGGACAGGCCAGAGTCAGGAGACCCCAGCAGCAGGTAGAGAGGTATGGGATGACATGAAGAGGGACAGCCCCAAGTGGTGAGCCCAAGAGGCAGGCTGATTATCTGTGGGTTCTGGCCCCTCCTCTCCCACGTGCCCACTCACCTGGGCACAGGCCTGTGGCTCGTCTGCACCAGCTGCTTGCTGTGGTACTCTTTCAGCAGCTCCTCCAGGGCTGCAGCGTTCTCTGTGGGCAGCTGCAGTCAAAACCAGCTCTGGCCACATGGGGCAGCCTTCCCACACCCTGCCCCAGCTGAGAATCTGCTACCTACCCACCACTCTTCCCTAACCTGGCCTGTGCCTTCTCCTCCTCCATTCATCAGGCAAGAACAAGAGGCCAAGGGGCAGCACTACTGGGCCAGAGAATGCCAGGCAGGGCTGAGGCATTCCAGGGCTAGGGCAGAGCAAGGCAAGACTCTGACCCCTGCAGCTGCCTCCCAGGCTCTTGAAGGAGGTTCTCCTGGGCACTGGGATGGGGTCAGAGCCCCTCCTCACCTTTCTTCTCTGTGATCAGGCGCACTAGGACCCCAATGGTATCCTCGTTAGCATCCTCAGTCCGGTAGGCAGGGTTGATTCCTGGGGAAGAAAAGGCCCATGATGCTATGGAAGAGGGGTAACTCCAGGCTCCCAAGCTTACACTAGAGTCTGCCGGCAGAGGGCGCCCCTGGCCTTCCTAAAGAGTCACAACAGCACCTGGGTTTGTGTGTGTGTGTGTGTGTGTGTGTATGTGTTTGGGTGACACAAGTCTCACAGAGCCCTGCACTTGTGGGATTCTGGGCTCAGATAAGGCCTATCATCACCTTTATTATTCAACATCACTATTTCCTGCACCCAGAAGCCCCAGATGCTTACAGCCATCTGCACTCCACAGTCCCTACACAGTCTATGTATGTGTGTATGTGTTGGGAGATGGGAGGTCAGTCTCTTTTAGGCCTGCACTGTCCCCTTCTCAGATACACAGATCTGTGGGTCACCTCTCTGCCCAGAACTCCCAACATCTGCAGTGAACTCTGCCATTCTAGGTCTATCACTTCCTTGCAAACCACCCTTTCTATTTAACGGAGGGCTGCTGGTCAGCTTTGGTTCTGAACCTCATTGGTGTGAGAATGGACCACCATAATCAATCCCGAGACCAATGCCAAACAAAGCTCCCAGAACTAGGCAGCAGCCAGCAGTTAAAGGAAGTCATTAGGCTAGGAAAACAAGTGTAGGCCCAGGCAAAATGGCCCTGAGTTGCCATATTCCTTCCTGCCTATCTAAAGCTCCTATCCCTTTCTGGCCTCCTCCGGACTCCAATGTCAGGAGTTAGAAGGGGCTCTGGCCAGCCGAGGCAGGTTGGGGTACTGGCATGGGAGATACCATTTTACTTGTGACTTGACCCAGAGAAGAGTATATGCATGTGAGGTCCCCTGCCCTTCAGCTGACAGTGGTGGGTAGAAAAGAAGAAAAGGGGCCCAGGGCCCTGAGCCTCTCCTTCTGCTTCCAGGACTAGTAACTCAAACCACAACCTGGAACTGAAACCTAAGCCCCTCACGGTGCCTGCCCAGGACAGCTGCCCTGCCAGCCCTCCTGACCCAGAGCATTCATTCCTCTCCCACTCCAGGCCAGAGGTAAGAGGTCACCTCAAGCATCTCAAAGGCTGTCTAATCCTTGAACACATATACAACTGTAGCTCCAAGTATAGAAGCTATAGCTTGGCAGGGCCTCACCCAGGATAGGAATCCTGCTGAAGCCACCTGACCGGCTGTCCTGTCTCTGCTCTGCCCCCATTGCCATACCTTGGCCCCTCACCCTTCCTCCCACTCTGTCAGTCTGCAGCTGTCACCTCCTGACTAGCTCTTGAAGGCCTCTCCCTGTCAGACCCCCAAGGTCAGGTTCCTAGCTTGTACCCTTTGTCCTCCCCACCTGGACCCAGCCAGGCCTCACCGCTGCCTCCACCTCCCGGGCCGGGCCCGACCTCCTTGTGAGCTGTGCAATGGTAGCCCTTCCGCTTGAGGAGGTTGCACACCAGGATGCCCAGCAGCCCCATGAGGCAGAAGACGGGCACAATGGCAATAACCGCATACTGCGCAGCTGTCTCCTCATGGCTGCCTGCCCGTGTGCCGTTCCCAGGCTGCTGCGTCTCACCACCGCCACTGGCCCCTGCAGCCACCTCCACACCACGTCGGGCCCGCCGCTCCCATCCTGAGAGTCATGGGATGTGGAGCAAGACAGAGGCAGAGAGAATGTGAAGAGAGAAGCAGAGGCCCGGGACCCCAGTTAGTGTGGAAGTGGGAGGAACTGATGTGTCTTGGGCAGCTCACTCTCTGCCATAAAGGAGAAGCAAAGACCGACTCACTCTCCAGACTTTCCCTTTTGAGCATCAGTCATCCTGAACAAGGCTGCCTCAGGCCTCAGGACATACAAACCCTCAGCCCCATCATCCCCTCATGCCCAGGTCAGAGGGGTGAATAGATGGCACATGTGGCCCATGCGTGGGTATAGGGACACAGGATCCTACCACTCCCATGGCCTGGAGCACGAATTAGTTGCCCCAGAAGCTGACTAGCTCTGCAGTGAGGAGGTGAGCCCGTGCATGGACACGAGCATATGTGCACAAGCACACACTCATGCTTGTCCATGTGGGTCTCTTGGAGTGGACAGGGACAGGAGATTAGTCAGGAAGTGAGTCCCCAGTGCTTCCCCCCTCTGTGGCTGCCACCCGCTGGACGGTCTCTGCCCCTCAGAAGCAAGATGGGCAGACACAGACAGTGGAGCAATCGACTTGTCCTACTGGACACCCTTTAGCTACACACTCTCCCCTGGGTTGGGAAAAGGACCCTAATGCCCCGAAACAGACAGTGTAGCGGCTCCTAGACTCAAGTTCACTGTCCCCTTCCCACACTACCACCAGTCCTAGCTACCGTCTGCTACTCACCATCACAGCCACGAATACCAAGAGGTGCCCAGGAACATGGTTGACATGGAACTCGGGGGACCCTCCAAGGCCCAAACCACCTGTAGGGAAGGAAGATGTCAGTGAGGGCTAGAAGTTTCCCTCAAAAAGTATTCCTAAGAGAGACTGGATTCCTTCCCACCAGGAACCCTCATTTGTCCTGCCCATCTCAAAGATGGAAAGACTAAGGCCCACACCGGTTAGGGTAAGGCTAGGACCCCAGCATCCAGAGTCCTGGTCACCTAGCCACAAGCCCACACCCCCCAGTCCCATGACTTACCCTGGCTGGCAGCCTCCACACACTGTATCTTGAGTTGCTGTGCCCACTTGGGCCTCCAGCCTCCTTCGAAGGCTACAGCGGGCATGGGGCTGGCATGGACTGGAGTCCCATGAGGCTGAGAAGGTGCCTGGGGGGCAAGACCTGCATAATGTGCCCTGCCCCAGGTCCTGTGGGAGGTGAAGGATGAAAAACAATGCCAGGAGCTAAGCCTGAGGTCCCCGGGGAAGCCAGACTCCCAGGACATGGCAGATGGGTCAGGGCAACACGCACCAGGTTGGGTTCCTCCCCAGGTGGGCACTGCCAAGGGGTCGTTGATGTTGGAGTGGCCAGAGACCAGGGCAGCAGCTAAAGGAACAGCAAGCAGAAGCACGTTGAAAGAGGCAGAAAGTGCTGGGCATGAGGTCTTTGGGGTCATATATCCAACACCTACTTCCTGAGGCCCAGGTGGTAGGGACCACTGATCACACAGTGCCATTCCACCCAAGCTTCAGAGATACTCTCCCAGCCTCAATCCCACATGCTGCAAGGAAAAGTTGCCCCATCCCAGAGCTGTTGCATTGGCAGTGCCTGGATAGGGAGAGAACCACATCTGCTCTGGAAAGTGCTAGAAAACCCCAGACCAAGCCAGATCAGGATTTCAAGCACCAAGGTCTTTGAGTCACAGCTCATTCAGCTAACCAGATGAGGAGGAGGAAATATTCCGAGTCCTCTCTCAGATGCCTTCCCCCTTCCTGGTGCCTTGGGTCCCCAACCCCACCCCCACCACAGCTGGTCATGTCATTAACCAGTCTCTGTTTATCATCCCTGAAGCCAAATCTGCAGCCGGTGTTGCCTATTCTGGGCCCTTGCCCGAATTTCTAGGACCACATCCTCTTCTCTGACCTTCCCACAAGGCAAGGCCACTGTGCACTCCAACAGGGCATATACCAAAGGAAGGATCTGTCTTCTCAATGTGTGTCCCCCCAGACCATTCTACTGGGAGGTCCTGCTTCCCATTCAGGTACAAGGTATGTGCCCTGAGTTCCTCCTCCAATTTGTCCCAAGCTTTGGGAGAGCAGCAGGCCCAGGGCAGAGCCAACTACCCTGGCGGGGGAATGTTACACAGAGGCTCTGGAGACCTCTCAGGCCTGCTCCTAACCCCTGCCAAGGCTGGGGGCCTTCCTGTATAAGAAGCAACCCTGGAGGTGCCTGAGGTCAAGCTCCGCCCCTCCCTGAGCCTCTGGTTTCATAGACTCTAAGATGTTACAAGTCTGTAATTCAGAGTTACCTGAGGCTCTTGAGTCTGGGACCTGGAATCTGGAGTTCCGAGACCGAGTCAGATCTTGAAATCCAGCATCTGAGGTGCTAAAGTTCTCAGGCTCCAAATTCCAGGCCTCTTCTGCTCAGTTTCCTCTAGGTCTCCTGCTGACCCTTCCTGCTGGGCTTGGTTTTCATGCCCGCCTGTCTGCCAGCAGGGATCTCACTCTTGACCATACCTGCCTTACCTATAAATGCCAGCAAGTTCTTCCTTCCTCACTACCCCCCCATAAGCCTGGGTGAGCCTGATTTGGTGCCTTGAGTGCAAGCAGCCACGGCCTCCACTCCTGGGAAACCGTCTGCCAGGGCGAGTCCAGAAGTGCTTCCTAGGGTCTGACTGCTTCTTTAAGAGCTGAGTAACGAAGCCCCACTTCAGGATGGGGTCCCTGAGCAGTGTTTGTAACCCCCTTGCTGGAGGGCTGGGGTACAAGTCTAAGGATTCGTCTTTTCTGCCTTCCCCAGGGCCCATCTCCAACTTACCAAAAGGAAGGTCAGGGACAAGCACAGTGGTCTCAGCTTCATCCTCAGACCCCGGGGTGGTCACCGGCCTAGAGCAGATGGAGGGGAGACTCAGCAGGGCAGCAGGGACAGGCAAGCAGCTGCTGTCCTCTCACCACCACTTTCAGGATGACGGAATTTGACTGGAAGTCAGCAAGGTACCACTGGACAGGCAGAGTATGAGGTGGTGACACCTCCCAGGGACAAGCCTGAGTAGAGGGGGGTTGGCCTCACAAGGCAAGACAGGCTGGAAGGGGAGGCTCTGCAGGCTAGGAGGCTTCCCGGAGGGGGAAGGGCTTCCTTCCCCCTCCTCAAAACAGATGTCCTGCAGCATCGGCAAGGGAGCCTAGAAGGAAGGAAGCCTGTGTCGCAGCCTGAGATTGGGGGATGACAAGGTGGTGGATGACAGCGTAGCAACATCCCACAGCCCCAGGCTCCCCACTCCAGCCACATCTCTCCAGGCTCCTGCCACCTGCTCCTCACAAGTCTGCAAGCATGCCACTCTTCCTGAGCCTCTCTGCCTCAGCCTTGCTGATTCTGCTCTAAGAAAGGCCCTTTCCTTCAGGCTTTGAAGCACAATGCAAACGCCTCTATTTCTGGAAGTTTTTCCCAAAGTGGGTCTGGTTTTCGTAGCTCCTGTGTGTCCCTGTACCCCCACCCCACCTAGGTCCTGGTCCTTCCACACCTCCTCTGGAGGGCACTGGGATATGTCTGATTGCATCTCTGCCCAATGTTTAGCCTTCCGTCATCTCTCCAGCACTGACTGTGTGCCAGGCACTGCCCTTGGCACCAGAGGCAGACAATGTCCCTCTCCTAGGAAGCACCATTCGAGAGGAGACTGATGGCAAACATATAGAGAGCGGTCCCCCTGCCAGCTGGTGGGAAGTACCAAGAGTCAAAATAAAGCAGGTTGAGGAACAGTGTGTGATCTTTCAGAGGAGCCCCCAGGCCCAGACTATGGCCGGCTCTGGAGAAGCCTCCATCCTGTGTATAAGGTGGACACAGCGGGAAGTAGGACACGTGGTAGACAGTGGGAGGGGCTGAGGGGAGTGAGGAAGTCCACCACGCACTTCCAGAGACCCAGACTCAGATGCAGGAGGTCAGGAAGCACAGGCCGCACATAGCCCTCTGAAGTTCAAGGGTGTCTTCAGAGCTCGGCCACTGATCCTGGGTCCCAGCAGGTCAAGGAGCCCTGAGCTATCTGGTGCCAAGCCTGGCAGTGGAAGTACTGCCTGTAGGACGTTCCAGGCCACTCGAGAGCCTCTTCTCCCTAAGGCAGTCTGGGCTTCCCGCCTGGAAAAGGAGCCCAGGAAACTGATCTGCCACCTGCCTGCACGGCCTGGCCGGGCACAGGTCCAGGAAAGGTCCAAGGTTTCAGTTACACCCAAGGGAAATGGGGGGAGAGGCAGTGTTCACATCAACCTCGGGACTCTCCAGATCACTGGCAACTGCTCAGGGGGAAACCAGGGACAGGAGAAGGGTGAAGGCTATACCTGGCAGCCAATATCCAACAGATGACACCCCTGGCCATCTAAGGAAGGCCTGCCTGTCCTTCCTCAAATTTGGTATAAGTCTTCCAATTTCTGCCCCAAGGCATCCGTTTCTCCTGACCAGCCTGAGCTCCCACCTCAAGCCAGTTTCTGCATAGCCCCCTTGTCCTTCAGAAGTCTAACCCACAGACCTAAGAGCCCCAAGTCCTCATACTGTCCCCACAGCCCAGCCCCCAGCTCCCCTCCACATCCCCAGGCAGGTCTGGAGGGCTGGGGCAGGAGTGAAAAGAGAAAAAAACAGCAGAGAAGAGAGAGCCCAGAACCACCCCTGCCCTGGCGGCACCTGCTGGTGACCTGAGCCCACAGGGAGTTCGTACAGCTGCTCATCTGCAGACAGACGCCATATGATCCAGACTTCCAGGAGGAAAGTGAGGGTCGAAAGGAGCAGACTCAGAGCCAGCAAGGGGCCACTCAGGCATGCTCACAGACACCCGCCACCTAGAGCTCTCATGCCTTCTCATTACGCACCTTCTAATTACCCCAAACCAGCACTTACCCTAGTCTGGCTCCCCAGCCCCCACGCTCAGCCCAGACTGAGCCTCAGCTGGACCTGCCGGGTCAAGTAGAAAAAGCCCTATGTGCACACATGTACGTTCGTGTATATGCCGCCTGCTTAGGCCTCTGTACCCTTTCCCTTCTGTGTCTCCATGGTGTAAGACATAGCAGCAGAACCATGTACCAAAAACAAGCCCTAAGAAGCCCCTTAGCTGGAAGAGAGTCTGTAAAGACCCCACCTCTCTCCACCTCATCCTGAAGGCTGGGCAGTCAGTGGCCTCCCAAAGGCCAGCACCTCCTGATGGTTCCCGGAGGACAGCTGTCAGAGATGGGGAGACTGAGCCTCCCTTCCAGCTCCAGGGCCCCACAAAGGGGAACCACACCCCAGCCACACTGGGTGGGGAGGATGGGCCCCAGTGGATTTTACCAGAGAAGGAAGTTGGTAGAAGCCACTCCTCCCCCAAATCTACTAGCCTGGGGCCTTGTCCCCACTGCTACCAAATCCTTGTGGGACCTGATTCCCTGCCTTCACCTTCCTCATCTTCAAATTGGAGATGTGATATTATCTCCCATGGCAAGGCCGTCATGAAGTTTAAATGAAGTAATGAGCCTGAAGTAGGTCATGGGATTTCCTCCTCAACACCCCTTTCTTTCCTCTGCACCTGAGGTAGAAGTTTGTGTTTAAATATCTGTTTGCTTACTTGTTTATTCTTTGCTTCCCTCACCAGACAGCAGTAAGGGCACCGATGTCTGTTTTATTCACCACAAGACTCGGCACCCAGCCCTGCGTCTGGAGCAGGAGGCCTCCTCTAAACAGGCTCACGGGGTCGGGAAGAGCTTCCTCAGACTCAGCCCTTCCCTAAATGCCCAAACAATTAGAATCAGAAATGCCCTGGATAAAAGCCAACTAGCAAAGACCTCAAGCTGAGGTGGAAGCCAGAGGTGGCAGAGCCCCTTGCGAGGTACAGCCCTGGAGGCCCCCCCAAAAGAGGAAGCTGTGCTCAGGCCGGGCCCAACCCACAGGCAGCTTCCCCTTTCCCAGAACTGAAGCCCAGTAGGATGACCCAGTCCCCTGCTACACCCCTGCCCACCAGCCAGGCCCTCCCCTCTGGACACTCCCCAAGATCTCTCCGCGCCTGCACCCCCTCCTCAGCCTCCAGGTCAGCCCCATCCTGCAGCCTGAGTGTCTTGATGCTGAGTTCTGGCCCCTGGCCACCTTCCATCAGCTTCAGAATGGTGTCCCACACACCTCCGCCAACCTCCTACATGCACAAGCCAACCACTCTGAGCCTCCTTCCATCCCTCGGACACACCATACCTGCTGTTTCCTTTGCCTAGAAACCTCTCCCATTACCTGGTCAACATCTACTCTTCCTTTAGAGCTCAGCTCAAAGTCACTTCCTCCTCAAAGCCCACCCACCTGCCCCCTCCTCCTCAGCATTAAGAGCCTTGCAGACCAATATCCTATTTACCCAGCCTCTTTCCCACCATGAGTGCCAACTCGGCATGTGGGAGGAGGCCGAAAAGGCACCCTGGATAGACGGCACAGCCAATATAGGGAAGGCCCGAGAGCAGGCTGATGGTAAAAGAGCCCAGAGGCTAGGGTTAGGCAGGGGTGGGCTTGAACCAATGGATGCAATCATTGTCTTCAAGTGAAGTGTGACCAGTGACCTACTCCTATTGGCAACATCCACACCCTATGCTGACCAAAGCCCTCACATATGCTGTGTAGTTGAGAACAGAAATAAACCCCACCTCCCCTGACGAGATAGAAACCATGGAGTACCATCCCACGGTTCCTCACTGGCCTGTGTGTGGGCCCTACAGAGGGCCATCACGAAGTTGAAGTGAGAGAACTCACATCACGTACTCAGCACAGGCCTGGCATAGAGTAAGCCCTCCAGGAAGCATTCACAGCTCTTCACTGTGCCTCCGTGTCCCTATTGTAAGCTGGGGGGCGGGGTGGCATACACCTGACTCTCTTTTATATTTATGTTCAGTGCTTGGCACACAGGAGGGGCTGGATAATCCAAGGGAGAATCTGGAGGAGTGAGGAGTCTGTGGGGTTGATGGGCAGTGCCCAGGTCACATCAAGCCACAAGATGAGAAGCTTATACTTCCTCAGGGCCTATGGGAGCCTCAAAGGGTTAAGCAGGGGAGGGAGAGACATGGAATAGTCTGCGTCTCAGCAGGCTCTCCGGGCTGCCTGCCAAGTGAGGCTGTACTGGGGGAGCTGGAGGTGGCGGCAGGTGCCCACCTGGAGCGGGACAGTGGGGAGGCAGGTACTCTGCTTCCTAGCCAGTGATCCAGGGCCTGTGGACCTCCCTCCAGCCTCCAGAGGCTGGGGTTGCCTGGAAACACAGCTGGACATGGCTTCCCAGGAAGACAAAGGCTGCCCATCCACAGAGAAATCCAGGTTAGCAAGGAACCCAGTGGTTCCCTGGCAACTGGGGCTGAAGTAGGGCAGTGCCCTACTGGGTGGCAGCTAGGGTAATGAGGGACTGCTGGCTTCCCCTCCACTACCCTTATGGGAAGGGAATGTCCCCCACCCAGTGCAGGCCAGACCCTGGTCCTGGGCTGCCTCCAGCCCTCACAGGAGAGGAGAGCATTCCCATCCCACATCTGGGTAAACTAAGGTCAGGGGCGGTCACCTGTGGGGGGGTCACCCAGCCAGTAAGTGGTGAAGCAGGAATGGAGCCCAGGACAGTCTCCTCTCTGCCTCCTCTCACCCTGCAGCCTCACCCAGGGCCTGGCACATAGTGACACCCTCAGGGATTTGCCAACCTGATGACAGAGGAGAGGGAGCCAGCACACATGAGGGTCTGTTAGAGGCCCCAGGTGGGCCCCAGGGGGAGGTGCTGTCCCCACTCACAGTCTCTGTGGCCTCTGGGATTTGCCTGCGGACCCATTTGCATATTGTCCTGGTCTGCGCCAACTCTGGCAGGAAAGGATGCTGGGAACTGAAACAGCAGGAAGACTGGGGAAGTCTGGGAATTCCCAGAGGAACAAAGAAGAGGTCCCAGGGTGGAACCCCAGCTCTGTAAGGGCTGTTGCTGAGGTTAGGGCCACTCAACGTGAAGGGTACTCCATTCCTGCTCCTCTCCCCAGCTTTGGGCAGCCAAGATCTCCCAGATCACTCCCCTGGGGTGAATACTCCTCCCTCAGTGCTGGACCCCTAATCCTGTACCACTGCACAACCAGACAGCAGCTGCTCCCCAGCCCATCCTCAGCCCCCAGGCCTGGGCATGGTTCTGCCCCTCGTGCCTCCTGCTTGACCTACCTGGGCTTCAGTGGCTCATGTAGATCAAGTGGGCAAGTGGGGCTCAGGTGAGGGGTAATTGGCCCCTTGAGAGTACGAAAAGGGCTGAGGTAGCCAGACTTGGTCTACCCAGCTCCTCCCAGTCTGGGTATGGTGTAGATGCAATCCCCTCCCTGCTTCCCAGGTGAGTCTGGGGCTAGAGGATGTGGTGTCCGGGACCAGTCATCTCTGGGGCAGAGCTGGGGCTACCCGACACCCTCCCTACTAAGCACCTACTACATGCCACTTCCCTCTCCAAGCTGGGTCTTACTGAACCCCTCAAAAACAGCCTTCCATGCTTCACAGCTGAGGAAACTAAGGCTCAGAGAGGCAAATGGAAACCTATAACCACTTGGTCTCGGAAGAGACAATCTTACAATGAGGACTTGGCCCAGGATCCCCCTCCTGCAGGAAACCTCCCCAGCCTCCTATCAGGGGGTCCCCTCCCCTCTCTAAGCCCCCTCAACCATCAGTTTTCAGCTTCCCTCAACCCCTGCCCCTGTGGAATTGGGGGAGACTCCTTGGGGGAAGCAAAGGGGACGAGTGCACGCAGGAGGGTGAGTGCAGGTTCCTTTTCTGGAAGCCCGCCTTCCTTCTCTCTCTACTGCCTCTAATTGGCTGCAGAGGTCCCCTCCATCCCCCTCTGTCTGTGCCATCCAGCCAGGGCACTCACTCCCGGCCACACGGGCAGTTTATTTATAGAGCTCTCATCTTTCCCAGGGTGGCCCAGGAAAAAACTTTGGCCTTCAAGGCTGATAGACCTGAGTCTGGATCCCAGTGACACTAGGGTCTTACAAGTGTCTTCCCCTGTCTGGGCCTTGGTTTCCCTTTCTGTGCCTAGAGGGACTGAAGATGACTCTCCTGAGTATGAACCTGATGATATGACAGCCTCAAGAGGCCTAATCCCAGGGCCAGACACAGGGCAGGGACCCAGCATTGGCTCCTGTACTCTCTGCCACCCTACTCCCACCCAGCAGCACCAAACCTAGGCCCAGGCACACAACGGCTCAGAACACAGCTAACTCTACCCAAAGACCACATCCCTGCACCTCCCAAATCCTGAGTGAATAAGCCCTACTGGGCAATCTCAGGCAAAACCTTTCTGGTTTATCCTCCTGTCCAACTGGTAGAAGGCTAACCCCATAACAGAGGGAGTCTGGCCTCATCTAGCCAGGTCAGGTGCTGACCAGCCTGCCAACACCTCCTCCTCCCACTTCAGGTAGGCCAGCCTGCTCCTTCTCTGGAAACGGATGCCACATTTGCAAGATAAGCCCTAACCCTCACCTTCGACCTGTAGATCAGGCTGGGAGCTGGGCAAGAGTTGGAGTTCCAGACTCCAGCAAAGGCTCCCTATAACAACTTGGGAAGGTGGGGGCCCCTATCAGTTCTGCTATGAGGAGACACTGAGCCCCCCCAGTCTGGCACATAGCAGGGCCTGAGCAGAGACAGTTTCCTCTCCTGGCCCAGAATGCGGGCCCTGTCTGAGGAGGGCCAGGGCATGTACTGAACCTGCCCTATACCCACAGGTGTGCCCTTGAGTCTTTGCCCCTAACCCCCAGCACACATTCTGATGCAGGCCATAATAAGCATCAGAGATCTTTGGTGCCAACCTCCTGTGCTTCACAACTCACAGGTGCTGGGATCTTGGGTAGCTGCCCTTCCATGTCTAGACTTCACCAGCATAGACATGGCAGCAGGGCAGGGCAGGCTGCTGGCCAGACTGGCTCTACCTAGCTGTGCCTGTTCCCCAGAGGTGGGGCTGAAGGGACACCTGGCAGGTAGACCACAACAATGAAGAGGGAGTAACATTGGATTGGGAGGGTATCCTGAGTGAGGCAGGGCTGAGGCTCTACCTTCAAATGGCCAGGGGAGTTCTAGAAAGAGAAAACAGCAAAAGCAAAGGCAATGTAGCACCAAGGTATCCGGCAGGGAAAGATGAGGGTGAAGATCTAAAGTTGGAAAGATCTTGAAAGAAGGGGGTGCCTGTGGCTCAAAAAGTAGGGCACCAGCCCCATATACTGGAGGTGGTGGGTTCAAATCTGACCTTGGCCAAAAACTGCAAAAAAATAAAAAAGATCTTGAAAGAAAAGGCCTCAACTTCAGGATAAGGAGCTAGGATTGTACTTTGAAGGCAAAAATTTTAGCTGGGCCTTGTGGCGGGCGCCTGTAGTCCCAGCTGATCGGGAGGCTGAGGCAAGAGAATAGCCTAAGCCCAGGAGCTGGAGGTTGCTGTGAGCTGTGACTGCACAACACTCTACTGAGGGTGATAAAGTAAGACTCTGTCTCTACAAAAAAAAAAAAAAAAAAATGAAGGCAAAAAGTAGGAGTTACTTTAGTGAGGTCACTCTGACAGCATGTGGGACAACTGACATAGAAGGAGAGTCTAGGCGAGAAGAACAAGGCCAGCAGGAACGTAAGACGCTGGTGTTGGGAAGGTGTGTCTTGGGCCTGCTTCTAGTGCAGACCCACGTCCAGCCAGCCAGGGAACATGTGAATGGGAAACATGGAATAGAAAGCAAGTTTGAAGGGATCGGTTGAAGAGGTGAGGACAAGAATATTCCAACTGTGGGACGTCTTGGGTAAGTCCTTGGATTTCTCAGAATCTCAGTCTCTCCCTCTATTAAATGGGGCTCGGCCTGTTGGCTCTGACTCCTGAGTAGGGACAGGTGCTGACTGCCCCTTGATGTCTCCCTTTCTTGGGCAGACAAAGACAACTCTCTCCAGCAACTATCACACCAGTCCCAACTGTGGCCTCAAGCACAAGCCCAGCCTGGCCTCACTATCATCCCCAGAGACCACAGTTCTCCAAAGAGTTTGGCTTGGGTAGGGCACAGGGTGGGGCTGAGGGGCCTCCATCGAGCTGGGCTGAAGAAAGGTTAACTCTTCCCATCTCTCCCCATCCCAGGCCCTGAGCTATTTCCACCTCTTGCTAGGGATGGAAATAACTCAGGCTCAGCCCCTGGAGACCAAGATAGCTATTTTCATCAGTCCTAAGAAGCACAGCTCCCATCATTCCAGAGATGACCAAGGGACACCCTAATCCCCAATCCCAGCTCTTGGCCAAGCAGTGACAGTGGTCAGAACAACAACAGGGAGACAGGAGGCCCAGAGAGAGTGGGGCACCAGCTCAAGATCACTCCCTGTCTGTTTGCCACCGTACATGGGTGGATTTTGGAGAATGCCAGAGCAACTGCAAGGAAGGGGATGCGAACCTCTGAAGTATGAGGAAGGTCACCTGGGACTCTAATTATCCTTGACATCCTCGGGCTGTGATTTTAACTCTGAAAGGACACTCCAAAAGCCAGATGTAGGCTCTAGAAGACAGGTAAATTTGGTGACTTCTGGCTGGGGATGAAGGATGGGGGAGAGAGAAGGAACAGGAAGACCATGTAACCCATCCATCCCCAATGTTTAAGACATGTGCATATACGCACCACACTTAGACTCACAATGGGACACCACACCAAGGCCATGCCTACCAGCCCAGGTCTGAGAGACAGCAGACCAGGTAAGCCTTGGGCAATTATTTGGAAGGTGGGTGATGGTGATCTTCAAGTATCTCACAAGACTTCTGGGTCAGAAGACCTGAATATCAGTCCTGGCACTGTCCTGATGCCACATGACCTTGGTCAGGTCACTTTGCTTCTCTGAACCTCAGTTCCTTTTACTGAACAGTCACCGTATCACTGTAAAGACTGAACACCATAAAGCACACCATAAAGTGTTGAGCACAATGCCTGACACTGTGTCTGTCCCCTACTCCTAGAATGTAATCAACACATTCAGAGATGACAGTTAAAAGAACTTCTAGATTAGCTTGGAGGCCATAGCTCAGTGGTTACGGTGCCAGCCACATACAGTGGGGCTGGCAGGTTTGAATCTGGCCAGGGCCTGCTAAACAACAATGACAACTGCAACAACAACAAAAAAAAATAGCCGGGCATTGTGGCAGGCACCTGTAGTCCCAGCTACTTGGGATGCTGAGGCAAGAGAATCACTTAAGCCCAAGAGTTTGAGGTTGCTGTGAGCTGTGATGCTACGGCACTCTACCAACGGAGACATAGTGAGATTCTATTTCAAAAAAAAACCTTCCAGATCTTATGGCAGGTGCCACTCTCCACTCACCATCTCCTCCACCACCTCCTGGTGATCCCAGTTTCCACCCTATTCTGCATGAATACCATAGACCCTTGTGTGGGAGTCAGGATCTCAGAGGGGTCTTGCCCATGTGGTGACAGGGCCCTGCTCCAGCTCTCCAGCAAGAACTTGGCCTCCTAGACCAGAGTCCACTCCTGGGGAACAAGTCCATTCCCTTGCCCCCCCCCCCCCCCAGACAGGGAACTGAAGAAATGACACCTACGCAGAGAAGTCAATTGTCTATGAATCAGGATTGTGGAATCACATTGTCTATGGATCCATTTTGGAACTGAGAGCTAGGAAGCTTTTGGGTGGGAGAATAATATTTCCTTGACCAGTTTTGGAGAGGGCTGTACTTCCAATCCTATTACCAGCACCAGGGGGCCAGCCCTTAGGCCACAGTGCACCTAGGAGAAGCCTACTCCCAACCCCCACTGCAGTCTTTCTGCCTGAAGGGAGGGAAGGGAGAATAGAGGAGGTTGACCCAAAAACAATAGAGGATCCCAAAGTGATGATTCACAGTCCATTCACAGTCCAACACCTCAGTGAGCAGGGGGGAGACTGAGGCTCAGCCAGCTTATCTAGAAGCCACAGTGCCTGGGCCCACTGAGAATACAGGTTACGTTACCAGGTGGCAGAGCTTTGCCAGGTGTGGAGACTTCAATGTGTGAGTGTGTGTGTGAGCAAGTGTTATGTTTGGTGGGGTAGAGCATGAACCCACTTCAGGGTTCCTCTGTTGTTGCCAGAGATGCCCCCCTGCCAGATGCTGCCCAGTCTTGCCCCTTGCCCTATGTCAGGGTAAATCTCTGAGAGTCTATATCCTCATTGAACTGAACTCCTGAGGGGTGCCCTCTTGGGGACAACCCTGGAGAGACCCTTGTCCTCCTTAGCCCCCAATTTCCTTGCCTCCCAGTCTTGTTGAAGTGTCTGGAGTCCGGGCTCTTTCTACCTCTTACTCACTGCCCCGAGGCACACACACATATACACACACTCTGACACTAGTCGACCCCACACACACACTATCTCTCCAGTAATTCAGTGCTAGTTCTTAGTCATTTGGGTTCCTCACCATCTGTTTCACACTCAATTACTGAGTGGTCCTGACCCTGCCCTGGTCACACTCCAGGCCATACGCACTCAGTGACCCCAGTGACCCCCGGTTTCTCACACACAATCACATGCACACATACTGGCTGTCACAGACACACAGAGCCCCTCTGTGTCGCCTGCTCTCCCGGCGTCACCGCCCAGTGTCCCAGCCACACGTTCGCCCGAGCCAGGCCAGCTCACGCGCCGTGTCACCCACAGTCACGGGCTGACACCGTCCAGACAACCCCTCCCCGTCCGCCCCGCGCCACAGTCGCACCGAGACGTCGTCGTCCAGTCCCGGACCCTGTCCTGGTCTCAGTCCAAGTTTCCCAGGCTGGGGGCAGCTCTGGCCCGACGCACGGCAAGTTCCGCTACTTCTCCCCGGCGTACCTCCTGATGGCCCACCGCGCAGGGTCGGGCTCGGAGTCGCGGCTGCGCAGGTCCCGTGGCCGGGGGCCCAGAGACCGATGAGGCGGACCGGGGCACAGAAGGCGCCAGGACAGGACGCCGGGCCCGGGTTACTGCATCCGCCGCGTTGGCGAACTTCCTCAGAGATGCGGGGAGGCAGGGGGCGCCACTCGGGTCCGCAACCCGCTGGCTCGGCGCGGAGAACGGACCCTGGAACGAGGACCCTGCGCGCGCTCCTTACCTGGCCGCGCCGCGGCAGCTCCAGCTCGGATCCGGGTTCGATTCGGAGCCCAGGCCCGGCTCCGAGCGCGCCGCGGCCGCCGCGCAGCCTGCGCGCCTTTTGAATGAATCGCCAGCCGGCCGGGGAAGGCGCGGGCTCCGCCCCCTACGTCACAACCTTGGCCCCGCCCCCGACGTCAGAGGCCCTCCCCTCCCGCCCCACCGGAGAACCGGTGAGGGGTCGCTCGCTTCTCTACCTCTGGGGCGTGCTGCTCTACGACACAGTCTCTCGCGTCCCCAGGAACTGCAGGAGGCTGCGTGGGAGGGAGTGGCGGGACTAGAGGGCCTGGCAAAGAGCGTCTTCAGAGCTCCAAGCCTAGAAAGAAGGGGTTGCACAATATAAGATAAAGACTGCAGCTACACCACCGGGTCCTATCAACATTGCCAGTGTATCTGGGGCCCCTTCTTGGACCTCATCTTTCTCCTGCAAATTGGTGATTGGGGAGAACTACTTCACTTCGCCTTGTTGATGAGGTCCAGGCTGCTCCCTAGAAATACCCACTAAGTTGGTGAGAAAAGGCCTAGTGAAGAGCCTATAAAAGAAACCCACCTTACCTGGGTGTTGTGGCGGACACCTGTAGTCCCAGCTACTTGGGAGGCTAATGAGAGAAAATCGCTTAAGCCCAAGAGTTGGAGGTTGCTGTGAGCTGTGACGCTACTGCACTCTACCGAGGGCAACATACTAAGACTCTGTCTCAAAAAGAAAAAAAAAACAAAAAAACCCACCTCGTGGGCTCCCACACTACACTCAGGGCCCAGCTCTAATCTACCTCCAAGAGGCATTTCCTGCCTCCACTCCCTACTCCATCTCTCTTTGCTAAGGTTTTCTCTCCCTCCAGCAAAACAGCTTCTCTGTCCTACTACCAGCTATTCCATCCTGCCCATTCCCAGTGCCAGCACTATTCCAGGGAACTATTCACACTGTATTCCCAGCTTTGTGAATCGTGTCCTCTAGAGTTATGCAACATGGTGAGCCACAACTGGAGGCAGCAGCTTAGTGACCAGCATTTCCCCTACCATTGGGGATCTCAGGCTGTCCTCCCAGGACGGCAGGACTGGGAGGAGACCCAGCAGGGAGGGCCTAGGACTGAGGGCGAAAATCCTGGCTTGGCTCAGGATAATCATATCCTGTAATGGAGGAGGAAAGTAAATAAGTCTGTTGGGGATAGTTAGGTTGGAGGTGGGGTTCTAAACAAACAGTCACAGGAGCAGCCCAGGAAAAGGAGCGGGGGAAGGTCAGGTCCCCAGTGTCCAGAAGATTCCAGGAGGAGAACCCAACACCATGTGGGGAGGGGGGCAAGAGATGAGTTTCCATTTCCCTTGGGCTATGCCCAGGTTGTGCGGGAAGGGCATTGCAGCTCTTAGTCCTTGATGTCAGGATCATGGCCAATAGCCCCCCTCATATGTCAGTGGAGACCCCAAGACTGAGGGCAGGGATTGCTCCAGGGTCCTGCATCCACATCCTAGCCCATGGAGGGAGCCATAAAAGGTCCATGCTGGGGACAGGAAGGCGTGCTGAAGCAGCCCAGTTTGACTTCTACTCCCAGAGATGTTTTTTCATGTTTTTTGGGGGGGGAGGGGTAAGGGGACCTGCCTATACCCCAGTTCTAAGTTTTGGAGTTCAAATGGCGTATTTCAGTTGTCTCTCAATAAACCAAATGAGGATATGCTTTTTGGTTGAAGAGACTGGCTATGAATCAGACATCCTAGAGGATCCAGGCCATTTCTGCCTCCAGCTCTCTGAGTGTCTTTGGTCAAATCCACCCTCCAAATCAGTTTCTCAATCTGAAAACTAGGGTGTTAGACTTGTTGCCTCAAGATCCTTTGGCTTTGTGTAGGAGGAGGCTACCTGGCTGCCCTGGCTGTAAATCCATAGAGCAGGTCTCTAGAGTCACAGTCAGAACACCTTGCACCTCTGCACCCCTTGGGTTATGAGGGAGCTTAATTATTATTTACTGTTGGTGGGATGGGCCAGCTCCTGCCCCAGCTGACTCTGACTCCCAAACCACTGAGGGAATGGGACTGCTCCACAGTGAGAAGACAGAGAGGGACTTGTAGAAGCCACAGGAAAGATTTAGACTAGCTTTTTATGGAGCTTGGAGAACCACAGGCTTGAGAACAAAGGACTCTCAGAATCACAGGCTTTCTAAAATCCTGGCATCTCAGATGAACCCATGGAATCTTAGCATTAGAATCTCTGAACTCAGATACCTCACAGACCATTTTGTTGAATCTCACATAGTACAGCTGGGAAGTGAGCCCAGAAAAGACAGGCACCTCATCCAAGGTGGCAGAGCACAAAGCCCAGTAAGCTGGGATGGACTATGTTGGTGACATGACTGTAGGAGCATGGGCTCCTTGGCCTACGAAGGCCCTGCCTATGGTAGGGATCCTGGGACACAGGATCAGAGCTATCAGAGGACAGTTGTTTGGGGGAGGTCTGAGCAGATGAATACCTCTGGTTTATGGACCAGGAGTGGTGGTTCCCCCTGCTGGTTGTACTAGAATTCCAAAATAGAAGTATATAACAACACAAGCCGGGGGAACAAATTTCAATGAGGCCCTATACTAACCACCCCTAAAGAAGGTGGGGTGCTTAGTGGGGTGTTGTGGCAGGCGCCTGTAGTCTCAGCTACTTGGGAGGCTGAGGCAAGAGAATCACTTAAGCCCAAGAGTTTGAAGTTGCTGTGAGCTGTGACACCACAGCTATGTCTACCGAGGGTGACATAGTGAGACTGTCTCAAAAAAAAAAAAAAAACAGAAGGTGGGCTACCATCCTGTGGTTGTGCCTTAGATTCAGGGGGAGGATGGGCTCAGTCTAAGGAGAAACTGGGGCTAGGAAGCCAGGGCAGGTGCTGAGCTGGGGCTGTTTGCAAGACTAGGACCAACTTGCATTTAAGTCCAGACCTTGGCCTCATTGGCTCTCCGTTATAGCCATTTCAGAAGTTCTCAGGAAGATAGTTTTGGGGTCATCTTGGTCCCAAGGTGGGTCTGAGAGAGGAACTCAGAGCCGTAAACCGTGGACAGTGAGGCTGGAGGGGGCTCCTGGGGACTGCTTAGGTAGACTGGCAGTCCAGTCACCTCTAAGCCCAGAATATGATGAGCAAGTCAAGAGTCAGGGAGTGCGTGGCCCAGGGGAGGCAGGTGGCTTTCTGAAGCCTTTAAGGTTAGGGAGCCTGGAGAGAAGAAATCTGGGGGAAATGGAAGAGTGTATGTTTTGGTGTCACATGGGTAATAGTCAAGTCCCAGTTCTGCCCCTGTCAGGCTGTGATAAAAGTATCTACCGTGATCCCACATGGGTGAGGGGCAGCTTTTTCCAGGATGCTGGGCTCCGGAGCTCCCTCTTCTCCCTCTCCCCTGAGGGTGGTGCTTGCCCCAGAGCCCCAGGCATCAGGGCTCTGCTCCCTTTTAGCCCCAACGCCTGCCTACCATCTTCCTCCCCAGTGCAGCCTTGCAATCCACCCGACCCAGCCTGGGATGCCAGTTCACCTGCCTTTGCCAGGCAGAGCTCCTCATTGGCCATAATTGGGCCCAAAATAGCACTTCTTCTTGCTGCTTCCTGCAACCTGGACTGTGGCTTAAGGTCTGCAAGACAGAGACTTGGTATTTGGCAGGCATGCTGAAGATGTGAAGGTCTCTCAGAGGTCACCTGGGTCCAGAGAGGGGAAGACACTTGCCGAGGGGCACACAGTGAGGAGAGGTCAGGGTTAGAGCTTGAGTTCAGACTTCTGGGTCCCCTATCTCCTCCCCAGGTCCTACCCAGGTCTAAGGCAGGGCCTTAGCCGGACCTGCTCCACCAAGCACTGCGGACCTACAGGCTAGTGCTGAGGCTGCACTTGGGGTCCCCGGAGGCCAGCTAATCTAGCTTCTCTTGGTTCCTGAGGGTCGCTTCCTGACTTTTCTGACCATAGAAACCATGGTGGCTCACGTCTGTAGTCCTAGCACTCTAAGAGGCTGAAGTGGGGTGGATTGCGTGATTGCTTGAGCTCAGGAGTTCGAGACCAACCTGAGCAAGAGCAAGACTCTGTCTTTACAAAAAATAGAAAAGTTAGCTGGGTGTTGTGGGAGGTGCCTATAGTCCCAGCTACTCAGGAAGCTGAGGCAAGAGTTTGAGGTTGCTGTGGGATGACACCACAGCACTCTACCCAAGGCGACAGAGTGAGACTTTGTCTCAGAAAACAAAAAAAAAAAGAAGAGAGAGAGAAAACCTCCCTGCCTGGGCCTCTCCTCTCCTTCCACCCTCAGCTTCAGTGCTGCCTTACTGTGACCTCAGGTGAGTCCCTGTTGCTCTATGTGCTTCATTGTAAAGCTGAAGTTCCAGCTAGACCTGGCCTTCTCTCCTTAGCCCAGGGGTCCTCCTAGAAAACCCCTCTGAAGAGGAGATGGCCTTTGGCTCCCCTCTGGGGTCTGGATCCTCTTCCTACCACTGGTCTAAGGAACATGAGCTAGTCACCTCACGAGTGACTAGGTGTGGCTCTGGCTGCACAGGCTGTCTCCCCTTGTCCTCCAGCCACACCATGCAGCCAGCCTTCCTCTCCTTATGAGGTATGGAGACAAAAAGCAGAAGAGCACATGTGAATCCAGGTTCTAGCATTTAGTCAGTGGGAGGCCTTGAGGAAGGCATGAACCTCTGCTTCCTCAACTGAAAAAGAGGGCAATAAAGGTACTAACCTCCCAGGACCATTGTGAGGATCAGAGATGATCTGTGCTCCCGGCTTGCAGCAGTCAGTATGTGGAATCTGGGGTTATTGATGTATAGCATGCAAGACCTAGAGTTGGCTCTCACCCGAATTCTCCAGATTTAATTTATTGAGCACCTACTGTGTGTCAGGTGCTGCAGCAGGCCTGGGGATAGAACAAGGAACAAAACATGGTCCTGGTCTCACAGAGCTCCCACTCTCACCTCCCCTGCTTTCCTTCTTTGTCCTACACCGGGCACAATGGGCATACCAGGCACCAGGTTCTCCCCCCTCTCCTTGCCTTAATTCTAGGTGTTCATTTTTCTTTTTCTTTTTTTGAGGCAGACTCTCACTCTGTCACCCTGGGTAGAGTGCCGTGGCGTCATCATAGGTCACAGCAACCTCAAATTCTTGGCCTTGAGCAATCCTCTTGCCTCAGCCTCCTGAGTAGCTGGGGCTACAGGTGTCTTCCACAATACCCAGCTAGTTTTTCTATTTTTAGTAGAGACAGGGTCTCGGTCTTACTCAGGGTGGTCTTGAACGCCTGAGCTCAAGCAATCCACCTATCTCGGCCTTCCAGAGTGCTAAGATTACAGGCATGAGCCACTGTGCCCAGCCCTAACTGTTCACTCTTAATATAAAACCTGAGCCCCACTTTCTTCCACTCCAGTGGCCAGCCACAGCCCTTCAACAGTTCTCCCCCCTTGGTCAGCAAAACTACCATAATATCAGAGACTAGGGTGATGGTGGCCCTTGAAGAGTAGACAGAAAGGGGGTCTAATGGAGCTTTCTAGGGTGATGAAATATTCTGTTTCTTGATCTGGTTCTGGTCATTTTATGAACATTCATCAAGATGCACACTAACTACTTGCGTACTTTTTTTTGCGTAAATGTTATTCTTTTTCTCTTTGTTTTTAGAGACAAGGTCTTACCGTGTTGCCCAGGTTGGACTTGAACTCCTGGGCTTAAGTAAGCCTCCCAAGTATCTAAGACTACAGGCATGTGACTCACACCTAGCCTCAAAAGTGTACTTCAATGGTTTCCTAAAAAAGATATTGATAGTAGGGTGGCGCCTGTGGCTCAGTGGGTAGGGCATCGGCCCCATATACTGAGGATGTTGGGCTCAAATCTGGCCCTGACCAAATTGCAACAAAAAAATAGCTGGGCGTTGTGGCAGGCACCTGTAGTCCCAGCTGCTTGAGAGGCTGAGGCAAGAGAATCACCTAAGCCCAAGAGCTGGAGGTTGCTGTGAGCTATGACTCCACAGCACTCAACCAAGGGCAATAAAGTGCTGTCTTTAAAAAAAAAAAAAAGATACTGATACTAAGTTCCACCTTGAGTTTCTGATTTAACTGGTTTGGAATTGCCTGGGTCCCCTAGGGGATTATTGTGTGCAGCCTAAGCTAAGAACTTGCTTTAGAGGAGTTAATCCTTCTAGGATTCTCCCCTGAACTTGTTCATTCCAGGACCTCCCTGCCCATCCATAGCTGACTGGCTCAGGGGTGAGCACCAGATTGAGGGAAGCCATCCACAGGCAGGATAGTGGCCTGGGATTTGGCCTTCGAAGTAACAGTGGGCTGGGCCATTTGAGTTGGGAAAATGGTGAGGAACCAGCCCTTGGTATCTACTGCTGAAATTGGAGTCTGCCCAGGATCCTCTGTGTTGAGGCTGAGCCCCTGAGTCAGCAGCTGTGAAGCAGTAGAACAGCGGCTGGCTGGCAGTGAGGGAGGAACCGGGGACTTGAGACAAGAAGGCTGGAAGTGCTGAGACACAGCTCATTTGTCTGGGCCACTGTTCCCTGGGGCAGCTATTTGCTATCAGTTTATGTCTTTGCTAATAAACATCCCTTCTATTTCAGGGGCAGCATGGATCTCTTCCTTGCAAGCCAAAAACATATGTACACCAAGCAACAGTCCTGTGGGAAGGGATGATCAGCCCCATTTCACAGATGAGGAAATGGAGGCTCAGAGGGGATACGATGCACTTGAAGGTATACAGCTAGTTAGCAGCAAAGTCAAGATTTCAGGTCTGTCCAGCTTCAAAGCCTGTGTTCCTTCTAATGCTTTGTTTCATCATAAATTCCACATGAACATTGCCTTCTACTCTGTAGTGTATCTGTTTAAAATAGCCCACTCCTTCCCAGTAAAATGATGCTGCAGGGACAGTCTATGCCTGTTCTGTGGCATCGAGGACTCATCAGACATCTGAGAGATGTGTGTGCCAGTTTGCAAAGCATGAACCTAAGTGCCCCTTTGAGAAGTGACTTTTTAAAAGTCAGGCATTAGAGCTGGGTATGGTGGCTCATTCCTGTAATCCTAGCACTCTGGTAGACTGAGGCAGGTAGATCACTTGAGCTCGGGAGTTCCAGACTAGCCTGAGCAAGAGTAGAGACCCCATCTCTACTAAAAATAGAGAAACTAGCTGGGCATTATGGCAGGCGCCTATAGTCCCAGCCACTCGAGAGGCTGAGAGAAAATGATTGCTTGAGCCCAAGAATTTGAGGTTTCTGTGAGCTATGATGCCACAGCATTCTACCCAGGACAACAAAAGTTAGGCATTAGGTTGAAAATGTTCACATGGGGCTTGGCACCTGTAGCTCAAATGGCTAAGGTGCCAGCCACATACACCAGAGCTGGCAGGTTCAAATCCAGCCTGGGCCTGCCAAACAATGACAACTACAACCAAAAAAAAAAAAAAGAAAGAAAAAAAAAATGGCCAGGCATTGTGGCGGGCACCTGTAGTCCCAGCTACTTGGGAACCTGAGGCAAGAGAATCACTTAAGCCCAGAAGTTGGAGGTTGCTATGAGCTGTGATGCCATGGAACTCTGCCCAGGGTGACAGCTTGAGGCTCTATCTCAAAAAAAAAAAAAAAAAAAAAGGCTCAGCGCCTGTGGCTCAACGGGCTAAGGCGCCAGCCACGTACTCCTGAGCTGGCGAGTTCAAATCCAGCCCAGGCCTGCCAAACAACAATGACAGCTGCAACCAAAAAATGGCCAGGCGTTGTGGCCAGTGCCTGTAGTCCCAGCTACTTGGGAGGCGGCGGCAGGAGACTCGCTTGAGCCCAAGAATTGGAGGTTGCTGTGAGCTGTGATGCCACAGCACTCTATCCAGGGTGATAGCTTCAGGCTCTGTCTCAAGGAAAAAAAAAAAAAAAAGTTCACATGGGTTTCACAGAGCCAAGGCATGATCTGTCCTTTTCAAGCAGCAGCCACCTTGAGTTCAGCAGGTGTACAGCGATGTGAAGGGATGCCCCTGCACAGAATGGCACCATGTTGCTGGTCCTTCATATTCCTGTGACTGATTTAATGACATACCGCCTAAGACCAGAGACCAAACAGACTTGGATTCTGCCCCTGCTTCAAGCCTGGACTCACCTTGGCTCTCTCAGGGTTCTCTAGCTATGAAGCTTTGCTAGAGAACACGGTTTCCTGGAGGAGCCTTAGAGGCTCACTAGGGCCCTGATTCTTCGAGCCTTAGAGGCTCACTAGGGCCCTGATTCTTCACTCGCATCACGCCCAGACCCACTTACTCAGAAGCTCTTACTTTTATATTTGCATAGGTAAGCTGTGTCAGGGATTCTGACACATGGCCCTGGTTACAAAACACTGCACCAGAACAACCCTTTTATTTACCTGATGAGGAAAGTGCAGCCAGGCTAGGGGAAGTGACCTGTCCGGAGTAACGCAGCAAGTTGGTGGCAGCCTTGCCATCCAGCACTTGTCTGGGTCTCCAAGGCTTCCCTTCTGCCCAAGGGAGTCAATGTTGGGAGGGCGGAGGAGGCCACTGGCAGGAGGCTGGCATACCCACCAATGGGGCGCATGGGGGTTTGGTATTTCTATTTATTGACTCTTTAAACTTCATCATCCAAAGAGAATAGCAAGAGAAATGTAGTCTAAGACCACAATGACCCACCCACCCCAAACCAAACCAAACCCAAACGGAACAGAAGAAACCCCATCTGAAACCAGACCTTTGGAGCTGTAGCTGAAGCAGCGAGGAGTGTCTGAGGGTTGGGCTGGCTCCCTGCCGCCCAGGGCCTGGGGGAACTGCCCCTGAGTGGGAGCCTTTGCAGCTGATAAGGCCACATCCAGCCCCTCAGTTTGGGGGATCCTTCCTGAAGGGGCTGCCCCTAGCAGGAAGGGGTGTGAAGAGAGAAACTCAGTGGTCAGAGTAGGGGCTCCTAGGTCCACCCCGAGGTGACTGTATGTGCCAGTGTATGAGACAGAGGGAGGCAGGGCTGGGAAATGCCAAGACTGGGGAGACCAGAGATGGGAGCCACTGTCCCAGTAGTCACCATTTTGTCTTGGACAATGGAAAGTAGCCCAGTCAGTATGAGGCCTTGGAAAGTTTGTGAAAGGGCAGTATTTTTGTGCCCTGAACATGCAGTGTGTGTGTGTGTGTGTGTGTGTGTGTGTGTGTATAATATGCAGGGGTGGGGGGTTGGTCCCTCCAGGAAAGTTTGGTTAGGGTCCCAGGGTGGCAGGAATAGGGTTTTTTCCCTCCTGTCATTTCCTCAAATCACCCCAACCCCAGGTCATTGTATAAATAAGTGCTTGGGAAGGTATACATCTGAAACCGAACATAAATACTGTACACGGGAAGAATTCCATTCCTCAGCCTACCTGCTGCCCCCAGAAAACTGTCCCTAAATATTGCACATGGCCCTCCCCAGCCCTGTGGGGTCCAGGCCTGGCTGTGTCTTTGGTAGAAGCTCCAAGGACAGAGGTCCTGTGCAGAACACGTGTCCCCCCACCCCATCATGACTGGGAGCACTGGAACAGCCAGAGGGCCAGGAGAGACCTCGGCCTGGTGGACCAGCGGGTGTTCCATCAGGAATGCTGTTGCGAAGACAAGACAGAGCCCACAGGCACATGGGTGCCCTGGTGAGACGCTCCTGGTCAAGGTCTGCGTGAGGGCTAGCAGGTCAGGCAGGCAAGTCCTCGACCACAGCGGACAGGGTCACACTCTCCATAGGAGGAGGTGGTTTGTGCTGTCGTCACGGCCCACGGTCTCACTGCTGCTACCACCCCCACTGCTGAGCCGGAAGTCCTCATAGCCGTCACCTCCACTGATTACCAGCATTTTAGGCCTGGCCAAGGTGGGGCTTCGGTGCCGAGGGGAGTCTCGGTGCTCCAGTGAAGGCAGCTTCTCAGGGCCTGGGGAGCAGAGGGGAAATCTATTAGCCTGGGAGCAAGTGATGGCTTCACTGTCCCATCATGGTCTGAGCTTCTACACCCTGGAACACAGGAAGAAAGATATGCATACTTCTTGCGGGGATCCCACTCTCTGTCAGCCAAGAACTTATTTGGAAAGAAATGCCCACTTCCTGGCAGCCAGATTTCTTATCTCCCACTCACACTTTCTAGTCAGGAGACCTTCTCAGGGTGATGCCACTGACTGTCTGTCTCTCTTGATTATGGCACATATAACATCGTCCTCCTCATAACTATGTAATATTCCCACCCCCAATAGCCCTTTCCCAGTTAGGGAGTGTGAGTCTCCTCTGAACCCAGACAACCCTGACCCAGGCTTTATTGCTTCCTGATTTCCACAGCCACTTCCTCTCAGGAATATGGTTTATTTTTTTTTGCAGTTTTTGGCCAGGGCCAGGTTTGAACCTGCCACCTCCGGTATATGGGGCCAGCGCCCTACTCCTTTGAGCCACAGGCACTGTCCAGGAATATGATTTCTTGTTCTGCCAAAGCAAAACATTTCTTATTGTGACCTCCTTCATGTATATCATTTCCTACCATTTCACTTTCAAATTTTCACAATTCATTTCCCGTCCTACGAGCAGGTATGTTTCCTGCTCTGATTTCTATTTCCTGCTCTGCACATCACTTCTTGACTCCACTTTTTGCCCATGTACATTATTTCTAGTTCTGTTTTATTTCCCGTTATGTATATGAAATATATGTAACAGGAGAAACATAAGTAACAGGACATATTTCCTATATACATACATAGTTGCGCCACATTCTGCTTTTTAAGCTTATGGTTCACTCCCTGTCTTCCTGACACCTCTTTGGACAGAACTTTATATACACACACACATGTGCACACAGACACTATCCTAGTAGATTTCATTTATGGGCTTCCATCACCTCTTTCCTGTAATATAGGCCACTTCCAGCTTTATGTTATACTTTTTCTCCTTCTTGAAACCTCTTCTGGAAGGACAGTGAGGAGTCCTAAACTGAAATTCCAGGATCCTTGGCTTAGGGTAGCATGCACAGACCCACCTGTGTCTGGGGGAGGTGGCGGGGTTGGGCAGAGTAGGTTGAAGCCATCTGGCAGCTGGACTGCAGCCAAGAAGCGGACATGGCCAGTGTGTCCCTGGCCAAGGCCAGTGGGGCTGAGTGGTGCCCGTGGACAGCTGACAGTACCAGGCGAGGTGGGCATGGTGAGCACAACGCCGGCACTGGTGCCCACCCACAGCAGCTCCTCACACACCAGCAGTGCTGTGATACGCAGGCAGGCAGCCTTGTGCTGCCGGATGATAGCGTCTGAGCCTGGGGCAGGAGATAGACCGGAGCTGAGGTCAAAGTCTGGCTCTGGCTCAGCTTCCTCAATGACAGGGCAGAAAGGCTCTAAGGGAAGGTGTGGTGGTAGCTTAAGATCAGTACCTGCAAGCATCCTGTGCACGGGAGGGGTGACATCTACTTCTGCCAGCTGCTCAAAGGTGTCTGGATGGTAAAGACACACATGGGCGCTCCCCTTCAACGTCACCCACACGCCCAGGCTGGAGTCCACCATGCAAGCCACACTGCGGCTTGAATCCTGTCCTACGTGAAACGTGTGCTAGGTGGAGGAGCAGAGAATAGATGGTCACTGGCAGACACTTCATCAGTGTTCATCTCTCCCTCCTTATAACTGACACCAAACCTCTCCAGAACACCCTCCCAGATGGACCACAAAGGCAGCCTTGGTTCTTGGTCTATATCATTAACCTTTCAAAGCCTGGTTTCCTTGATGCCTCTTAATTCAATCCTCAGGAATTAAGATGGTGGTGCCCTTTCTCTGTAAGAACACTACAAAACTTGAAGGGTTTTAAGACCAGGCATTGGCCTCTCCTTGGACAGACAAGGAAGATGAAGCTTAGAAGGGGAAAGTAACCTGCTCAAGGCCAAACCAGCAAGTTAGTCACAGAGATGGGGCTTGAAACCAGGACTTCACACTCCAGCCTGGCCAACGATAGAATAAGTAAGAGGGAAATCCAGGGACACCACCAGGTTGGAAACCTCTGACATGTAAGTAAATGAAGGCAGAGTCTAGCGCTAACAGATGTAGACATCAGGAAGGACCCCTGTCCTGTCCCCAAAAGACCCCAATACCTGAGCTGAGAGATAGGCTAGGCAGAAGCATGAATAAGAATCCCTGACGCACATAAGTACCTACGGTATTCCTCAGCAGTTACAGAAGGAACGAGAATCAAAGAAAGGCAGAGGCTGGCCCAGGATCACACTGTGCTCAGCACAAGGTCCCAACCCCAGCTGGATGCTTTTTATGTCCCCCCATGGTCTCATATTCCTGTCACATGGGCCCAGCTCCCTCCCAAGTCACCAATTCCATCCCTCTATTCCCTGCTACCTCCAGCTGCAGTGTGTCAGGGCTCAGGACAAGGACGCGATTCTGGTAGCCACACCACAGCCGTCCACCCACAGATACCATCTTGGTTATGGGGCTCCCCTGAGCACCCAGAGTCACTGATTTGAAGTTCTGAGGGTCCCAGAAACGGCCTGGAATGGGAGGTAAAGAAAAAAAGAAATTCAGTCCAGTACTGAATTTAAACTTCACTCTCTCCTGAGATGAGATGTCAACAACCCTATTTATTACTAAGGACAATGAGGCCCAGAGTTGCCCAAAGCCACATCTTCAGGAGAGAGTTTACACTAGTAAGGGGATTGGGACGGGTGGGTCCTTACCCGCTTCTCTTTGGTAGACCACAAGTTCTCCATTGGCCAGAGACACAAACACCTGATTGTTCAGATATCTGGGCAGGGAAAAGAAGGAGCAGTCAGGGAGTTCAGGAGGCCAAAGTGGGTCACCTGGGCCTGGAGAACAATAGACAGAATGGCTGTGGCTCCCCAGAGACCACTTCCTTCCTCCCACCAGGAGTCTGAGGCTAAGAAGAGATAGTGGCTGTCCCAAGCTCCCACAGTGTGTAAGAGACACTGCTAGTCCGAGGCCAGGCTTCTGGCCTCCAGCCTCTGCAGACAGGAGGGGCAGCAGAGCAGAGGGACTCAGGGGTACAGGAGGCCTGCAGGTGTGGCTGAGCAGGATCTGGACAGGACGGGCTGCCGCAGGGCCTTACAGGATGCAGGTGACAGAGGCTGCGTGCTGGAGCTTCATGCTGTTCCTGCGATCACGAATGCTGTCCGAGGACTGGTACACGTGGACACTGTGGATCAAGGGTGTGCCTGTGACAAATGCTTGGGGCACACGAGTCCCTGGAGTCATCCCTCCTCTTCTCTGCCTGGACCAATACATCCTCTACGGTGCCTGCCCAAGGTACTGAGGTCCTACACCCTCCCACGGGTTCAGACTCACTGGCACCCCTGGATGGCAGTACCTCTGAGGTGTGTGTTTGCTTCAGAATGCCATCTGATTTCCAGGGCAGGGAGTCCCCAGCCCCTTCCCTGTCCTTACCAGCCATCCTCGGTGCCCAGCCACACAGAGCTCTGGTAGGCCTCAGGGTCAACACTCAGCAGGTCCTCGAGGCTGCCCCGGGTGAAAGAGCCGCGGCTGGAACGGCGAAGGGCTCGCCCATCCATCGGGCTGCTGCCACAGGGACCGCCAGGCCCAAAGGAGCTGGACAGCGGCAGAAAGCCAGGCTCCTGCTCTTCCTCTGAGCTGGTCGTCTCTGCTGTGGCCTCCTTCGAACTTGGGGTCTCTTCATCTGCAAGAGACAAAGGTCCCTGTCTCCATCATCCCCCACCAGGCCTAAGACCAGGTATCTTTCTAGGACTCAGTCTCAACACATCCCTCCTGGCCAGGACCTTCCTGAGGGCCTCTCACCGATGTTCTTCCCATCCCTGAGGCCTCTGCATCTGCTCACGCTTCTTACCCTGTTCACTGATACCTCAACCACACAGGCTCCTGTCCTAGTCTTCCCGAGGCACCCCCACAACTTGGAGAGAAGGACTAACCACTCCACTTAGTACCCCCATCTTCCTTTACTGGGCACTCCAGGGTCTTCGGGATCCTGTGTCACTGTCCTTGGGTCCTCATTGTCACAGCCTCTGCCCACCTTGTTGGCTGCCACTGCTCCATGTGCTGACATCCTGATATCTGACTCCACGTCTCTGCCTCATGCCCTCTGGGCAGCCCACTCTGTCTGCCAGTTGGACACTCACTGCCAAAGCTAGAGGAGATGGTGGATCGGCTGGCCTGGCTCTGTAGGGTTCCCGAGGGGCTGGGTGAAGACTCGTCATCGGAATCACTGTCAAAAGGCACCAGCTCTGGACGGGGGTCACCCTCGGTGGGGCCTGGTACTATGTCCAGGCCTGAACCTGCAATGGAGATGTGCAGGCAGGGCTGGGGCCCCGGCTCCGCCAGTGTTGCTGCTTCCTCCTCAGCAGCAGCCTCCACGTCCACCTCTGGCCCAGCAGGCTCTGCTGCTGTCTCACGGGGACCCCTCAGTGATCCTGGCTGCTCCCTGCGAGACAAGGGGCGTGGGGATAACAGCTGTGACCAGCCAAGCTTGACTGACCTGCTGCTGGCCCTCCTACCGGGCCCCGCTTACAGCCACAGTGAGGTATCCTCGGTGTCCTGGGGCAGGGTCTCGGACTCCCAGGCCTCCAGGGCACCCACTGTCACCTGGGGTGAGGTGACACTGATGAAGCCTCACCGATGGCAGTGGCGCTGCAGGCCAGGCACTGCCCCAATGCAGAGGATACGGGCGGAGCAGACTGCAATGCAGGCCTCCACGTCGGGCTCTCCTCGAAGACTCAGCAGACACACCTGGCCCACGTAGCCGTCGCTGTTGCACACCCATACCTCAGGGGACGGCTCTGGGCAGCTGTTTAAGGTGGGGGCTGCGCAGGAGAACTGTGGGAGGTACCAGTGGATAGGGGAAGGTGAATGGAGGAACTGCTGCCAGCTCCCCTTTTTCCAGGAGGACCCCCCAGAATGGAAGGGGGCAAGCCTGCATGGGTGTGTATGGATTCCCTAAACACCCTTCTAGATACACACGTACACATATAGCACACATGACACTTCACACTTCAGATCACTCAGGCCACTCCTGCCCAGCCGATACAGGCACCGCCTATAGGAACATGTGCACACAGAAGTATGATCACAAATTCACCAACACATGCATGTAACAATTTGACATTGGTAACTTCTGTACCTATGTATGCAGAAAAGCAGAGTCAGACAAGCACTTAAATGAGACCTCTTCCTGTCAGCCATACAGCTGTTGCTCACGTGCATGAAACATACCCACATGCATGTGGTGCATACACAGTGTCCATGTGCACATACAGCTGTATGTACTCAAAGTCATAGGAACAATAGCAACGTTCCAGACATGCATGCAGCATTGTAGACAAAACGAAAATTCAGGGACACTTGCTGGCTTTGAATGCATGACCCCCGTGTAGACACACCTGCATGCCGCTGCGGGTTTTCATTATGGGGATGGCCTTCAGGAACTCAGGGTCTAGACAGCTTTTGCTGGATGCTGTAGTACAGATAAAGACGGACAGACACAGGGACACGGCAGAGGGAGATAGACCCTTCTCAGCATCCCCTGGGCTTGCTTCTGCCCCCTTTCCCCTCCTCTCCTGCCACTCAGGGTTTCTCTAGGAAGGGCCTAAACCACCTCCCCACCACACACTAGAGTATGATGGTTGTGCTTTATACTCTGCTTGCCCCTGGGCTCAATCTGTTCCCATATGTTTTGTCTCAGTGTTAGACTCACAGGTCTCTACGAATTTTCTAAGCCAGAATCCTGATCAACAGCTTTCCCTGATCCAGCCCTGTTCACAGCGTGTGTGTGGAAAGGAGGATACAGGGAAGGTTTTGCTCATCGGTGCCCGTGGGCAGTGATAACTCTGTCCATGGAATCCCTCCCTGCTAGGAAGACCCAGAAGCCTCCATCTTCCCTCCCCACCAGGTGGGGCCAGAGCACACAGCTCCTCAGTTCTGGGATTTCTGGCTCCTGGAGTCACAGACCCCTCAGCTGTGGCCCACTGCTTATTGCCCAGCGGTTCTGGGTGCCTGGGCTCACCCAGCTTCCTTTTGGCTTCATCGAAGGCCTGTTCAAAGCCAAGGCGGGCATCAGGGTGGGGGAACTCGAAGATGAAGGAGTCGGTGCCTTCGGGCCGTGTGCCACAGAGCTCCAGCTTGGTTGGTGGGAAGGAAAGGGCATAGCACAGCGCCTGCTTCTCTGTCAGGTCCCGGTGCATGGCGGCTGAGAGGTCCCGCAGCACGTCATCCAGACTCTGCAGGGAAGAGGGCCCAGGCCTCAGGCCCAAGCGTCTTCTCACAGCCTGTGCCTGCCCTTGGGAACGTGTGTGGGGACCTACCTCTCTCCTCGACAGCAAATGGGACTCTGTCTCCTCTCTTAGACTAAGAGACAGCCTGGATTTCCCCTACAGGCAGGGGCTGGGCCCTCTCTCCCCCTGATGGAGATGGAATGGAGCTCTGCCTCAACCCTCAGTCCTAGAATATGTCGCTTCCGGCAGATGGGGTTGAGGCTGTCATTTTCCCTCTCAGGTAAGCGAAATGGATGTCTCCTCCCTTAGGCAAATGCCAAGGCTGTCTCCCCCTCAGATAGGGTCAGGGACATCCTTCCCTCACCACCCCAGCCTCAGGCAGATGACACAGACCTGGTGAGGGAAACCGAGACTCTCAGAGAGCTTGCTCATTTGGCCCAGGGTAGTAAGGTCTTCATCTAGGCGGCTAATGGCCTTCTGGATGTTCTCCCGATTGGTGGCTTGGGACGCCCCTGGTGGGGAAGGCCAAGGACAAATACAGAGATAGACACAATCAGGCTTGGGACGCCCCAGGTAGAGAAGGCCAAGGACAAATACAGAGATAGATGCAGTCAGGCTTGGATAGACACTCCTCCCCTCACTGTGTAACTTGCAGTGGGGCACAAGTTACACAGTGGTGTAACTTTCTGGGTGGTGACAAACCCAGAAAGGAGACACACCAGGCTCTCAGGAATAAGGTTAATAGGCAGCTACCAGAGAAACCCCAGGTCTGAGTACAGGGAACTGGGCCTGATTCAGAGCCACGTGGCACAAGATGTCAGGCCATAGAGAAGTCCCGGGGAGAACATACAGTGTAAAATGGCAAACTGCCCTGCAGGGCATGCAGCTCCACTGACATGAACCACTGCGGCGCAGCTGCCAGGGGAGTTGGCCAAGCAAGCAGAGCCTTAGGCAGGCAGATCTGCTAACAAGACATTCCTCTCCCCACAAAGAGGGGACAATGAGCTGATGCCTTGGATTTCTCTGGTCCTATCCCATACCTGACCATTGCTGACTAGACCAAGAGGGGCATTTAAGCTAAAGGTGATCATTTTATTGACCAGTAATAATAAAAATCAGCTTCCACTCCTTGTGGGCCAGGCCTGGGTTCACCCAGGGCCCCCTCACTCTGGGGGCCAAGCTCTAGGTGAGTCTGGAGACAGAGGCTGGGCCTGCTCATTGGAGTTATGAGAAAGCAGAAAGCTAAAAGCAGTGAGAATGGGCCAACTCACAGCAAGAGAAAGAGAAAGGCAGACAGAGCAGGAGGGGTAGCCCTTGAAAGCTGCTTCAGCTCTTAATGGTCTTAGCCCCAAACAACACAAATCGCTCCAATTAGCCTTTTCCTACACTAACTTGAGCGAGTCTCTGTTTCCCATGTACAAAACCACTGAACCAGAGCAGTGTAACATCATTTAACATTAGCAGCTCAAGTGAGTTTGTACAGATGAATCAATGGCTAATTCGTTGTATCTGCTTTCCCTGCGTGCACCCCTAAACCCGCCCACCTGCCCTGCCAGTCAGAAGGTGGTGTGCACAGGCAAGCTGGTGTGGCTCTGAGGGTGCCACCAGAGCCTTCAGACCAGCCACCTGCAGAGGGGGGAAGCAAGGCCCCAAAGCAGGAAAGCAGATGGATAGTTGGCCAGACTGGCTATAGCTCAAACCCTCCAGAAAGGTTTCTCAGAGGAAGACCCCAACACCCAGAATCCTGGGGCAGGCCCGAGCCAGCCTCACCTTTAATAATGTCTGCGTCCTCCAGTGGCAGCTTCCATAGCATCTTGTACTTGCTGGCTGTGTCGATGACACTGGCTGCCGTGTACCTGTGGGGAGACAAGAGGGCTCTGGCCAGGGTGGGGGAGTGGGGCCCAGGGAAGAGCAACTGCTCCCCCTGCCCACACCACCTGAGCCCCACCCCAGCCACTCACAGGCTCATGGAGCTGCGCCGCAGAGAACCTGACTTTCGCTTCAGAGTGGTGCAGACAATAAGGTCTGAGAACAGGAAGAGGGATCGGTCCTTCTTGCCACCAATTGCCTTCTGTGGGGCCCAAGGCAGTATTCAGGCAGAGTAACACCATCTACAGACCCACCCACAGTGCCCAAGGGGAAAGCAAGGCCCAGGGAGGTACAGGGCTCTCTCCCGGCTGCTCAGAGTCAGAGTAAGAATGGGGTAGAAGAGCAGGGAGACCCACAGGTGGCAGGAAGGAGCTGAAGAGTGACAAAGTGGGGGGGTGGGGGCAGGTGGGCAGACACTGGGATGCTTCTTACCACTTCAGTGACCATCTCCTGCCTCAGGAACCGCCGCAGAGGCGCCTGGAGCTGTGGGGCAGGAGGGACAAGGTGTCTTGAAGATGAATTATTAATCCCTATCCTCTCCACAAATCCCAGTGACCCCTCAGCCCCGCTCCACGGGCCAGGCCACTGGAAGCAACATCCTGGCCACCCTCCAAACACTGCGCTGCCCTGCCATGGGACACAGGGTCAGAGACGGACGTGGAAGAGGATGCGGATAGGCGAGGATGTGTGATGACGACAGATGCTGGCAGACATGGATGCGAATACACTGCGGCCCTGACGTAGACACAGACATGGCCACAATGCAGGTGACCGCAGACGCAGACAGAGGACGAGCACACAGAGTGGGCGGGGCGGGGCGGGGCTGCACGCACGTCCTCCATGCCCTCGATGTGAGCCTCGATCTCCTGCAGCACGCGCGCATGGCGCTCCGCCTCCTCCGCACTCCGCACTCCCTTGTTGATGCGTTCCGCCACCTGCTTGATGTTCCGCTGCGCATCCAGCAGGAGCGGGTGATCTGGGTGGTCCTCAGGTGTGTGCTTTAGGAGGTCCTGGGGTGGGAATGGGGACCAGACCTGCCGCTTAGCTATTCCTGGGGCCCCGGACTAACTGCTGGAGCAGAGGGACTATGAGGAGACACTGGAGAGGACTTCCTTTTCCCACCTAAACCCGGGAGACCCTGATACCAGGCTCAGCCAGGCAGGGGCCTCACAGCCTGTCTATCCCCCCATGCTTCCAGACCTTGACCACCTCCCCAGCCAGGCCCATGCCCACCTTCACCAGAAGCTCGTAGCGTGGGATCCGCTGCACGGGCTTGATCATGAGGTCAGATAGTGCCTGCTTCTCCTTGTTCTCACGCATACTTTGCTGAAACCCAAAGCAGGGTAGATGGGCAACCATGTGAGGAATGACATGCCAGAGGGGATGCCCAGGGACAGGCCCCCAGCAGACACCTCCAGCTCAGCCTGAGGGCAGAGGCTGGCCCAATGGTGAGGGCTATGGTGCCCAGACTAGGAGCTGGCCCAAGGTGAGAGTCACCTCCATCCCCCTGCCCTAGCCCCCAATACCTCCAGGAACTTGAGAAAGGCAGGTCTCGCCTCTTTAGCCACACGCACAGCATCCTTTGCATTGAGAAAGTTATCAATATAGGCAGAATAGATGTTTACCAGGACATCTTTGGAGAACTGTAAGGGAGGAGAGGCAAGTTGGAGACCCTCAGGGTGTCTCTCACCCCATCTTCCCCAGTCTTGGTTTCCACTGATTCATGAGTTGACATCTTTTCCCTCCAAACTAAAAATGACACAGTCTCTAAGGGATCAGTCCCATGTTTCTGCAACAGTGGCTAAGTGTGTACGTGCTGCATGTGTGACTGTGTGATCAGGTGCGTGCACATGTGGATATACATCTCTACAAGTGTGTACTTTTATCTGGGCATGTCTGTGTGTCTATGCATGTGTGCTTGGATGTGCGCTGTGAGCTCAGACCTGGTTCCTTCACTTCCAGCTGGGCATTTCTGTCTCTGTCTCCAGCCCCACCAAGTCCAAACAGCCAGGTCTCTCTCTTCTTTTTCTTCTCTGAGTGGCACGGACTATTCTAGCCACCCGGCCTTTGCTCATGCAATTCCCTCCACCAGGAATGCCCTCATCCCTCCAGTTCTCACCCACTCTCAGGGCTGAGCTCTAGCTCTGCCTGCTCCACTCCCTTTCCTAATGAGAGTCCTGCCGGTAGTACACCGGGCCTCTGGCTCCTGATCTCCCAGGACAAGTTCCCTTTTCTGAGGAAAAAGTTCTCCATCTATCCCACCCACAGTAGGCCCCACTCAGGACAGGGTACACAGCTGGTGACTGATACCTGCTGGTCAGCTGATGGCAGACTAAACATGGAAGTTCTTGGTCCCTTGTCTAGGAGTCAGGACACCAGGGTTCCTGTCTCAGCTGCACTATGGATAGTCTAAGTGACCTTTTCTGGTGTGTCTAGTTCCCTCAAGGCCTCAGAGTCCTCGTCTTTCTAACGTGCCAACTGTCTCTGCCTCTGGACATAGCAGGACAGGGTATAAGGCAACTCAGGAGGAAGATAGCCCTCACTAAGCACCCCCATCCTGGGGCAGAGCATCCTGTGTGCCTGGGGGCCCCAGGCTTCCGCCACAGTCCATGATCAGCATCAAGGTCCAGGCAGGGAGCTGAGTCCAGGGACACTGAGGGCCGGAGATGTCAGCACTCAATCCAGGTGGTGGTCCCATCTGGTCACATCAGTTTCCAGCTTAGTATGGACACTGTAACACCTATTTAGGCTCAAGGCCCTACCCTACATAATAACAAATACATTAAAACACACACATCCCACAAAAACAGATATAAATTTTCTTTTGCTTATTTTGAAAGAATTTTTACAATTTTGCTTTTGAAATTATGTAGCTCTGAGTAATCATTTAGTTTGCATTTGACTATGATTTATTAGTCACCATCATATATTCTTGGGAATTCTGGAAAAATCACAAAATATAACTTTAAGTTTTTCATTTATAAATTCTTATAAATGAATGCTAAATTTAACAATGGAAGAAAATGGCATGCTATGTTTTACAGACATTTCCTGTGTCTATGGGAGAAGGAGTATGGGGCAGGGCGGAGCCTGTGTGCTGCAGCCAGGTTTCCTGAGGTCAAACCCTCCACCTCTGACTGTGACTTTTCGATAAGATTACTTATCTCTCTCTGCCTCAGTCATCAACTTTAGAATCAGGGTAATCACTGCATCTTCCTTCTAGGGCTGTTGATACATATTATGTATTTAGAATAATGCCTACCACATAATAAATGACAAATAGTGTTATTATTATTAAAATACCTGATGGAGAAAAGAGCTAGTTAAGAGTAGGCTGGGGTCAACTGCAAGCCCAAGTCCAAGGTCAGGATCAGGGCAGTTGTTCAGGTTCAGGTAAAGACAGGGGTTGAGGTCAGTACCAGCATCCATGTAAGGTCTAGGTCAGCATCAGCACCAGTTCAGGTCAGGACTAAGGTCAGGTCAGTGCCAGCCCTTGAGGCTAGGTCCAGGATCAGGGCAGTGTGCTAACCAACCTTGGGGTTGGGGTCCATGCTAGAGTCTGGCCAAGCTCTGAGGTTAGGCAGTGTCCGGATCCAGGTCCACCTAGGGTATGGGGTCAGTGCCGATGTCTAGCCAAGTTCTGGAGTCAGATCTGGGAGCAGAGTCAGTATCCAGGCAGGGTGGGATGGGGGCGGGAACCATGACAGCATCTAGCCCCTTCCGTGAGGGCCCGAGCTTGTGGGTGCTGGCAGCAGTGGGCAGCGGGGCCACTCACCGATTGGAGGAGCAGGGCTCCCACCTTCTGCTGGGCATGCCAGGTCTGCACACAGTGTCGAACCTGCTCCAGGAATTGTTCGTGATGCTCCAGGAGCTCAGGGATCTGGTCGAAGATCTCATCCACCAGCGATGGGTCACACAGCAAGGAGTTCTCTGGCTGCTTTAGCGGCTGCATATAGCCCTGAAGGACCCACAGGATGAACGCACGTGCCTCAGAGAAACAGCCCCCCAACACACCTGCACAGGCCATATGTGAGTGCATGCAGACCCTGGGCTCGAAGTTCAGCACCCTGGCTCCCACATGTCCCTTGGGAGACCAGGAGCTCTGAGAGTGAGACAGGAAGACCTATGCCCTCACGGCCCAGCCCAGGGCCTGGCACAGGATGGGGAGAAGGGGCTCAGGAACTGTTTGTAGAGTGTATAAACAGAGTTTAGAATGATGGGGCTCCCTAGAAGATCACCCAAGATTTATTGAGCACTTACTGTATGCCAGGCACTGTTCTAGAAACTGGGAGACAGCAGTGAATAAACCAAAACCCCTACCCTCACTAGTTATTTTTTTTTTTTTGAGACAGAGCCTCAAGCTGTCACCCTGGATAGAGTGCTGTGGCATCACAGCTCACAGCAACCTCCAATTCCTGGGCTCAAGCGAGTCTCCTGCCTCTGCCTCCCAAGTTCTGGGACTATAGGCGCCCGCCACAACACCCGGCTGTTTTTTGTTTGCAGCCGTCATTGTTGTTTGGCGGACCTGAGCTGGATTCGAACCCGCCAGCTCATGTGTACGTGGCTGGTGCCTTAGCCCATTGAGCTACTGGCGCCGAGCCTACCCTCACTAGTTAGATAAAACACATACATAAAAGAATAACAAAACCAAAAAAAATCACATTTCATCATATCTAAGAGGAACCATCATTTTTGTTTATTGTGATAAGCCAACAATTATAGGATGAACCCTGATTCCGGAGATGTTACAATGTTGAAGACCCAGTGTCTTAGAATGGACAAGTATGGAAATCATGAGGGGCATGAAAAGGCAACAACTACTGTGAAGATGTGGGGAGCATAGGAGGCCACAGGGGAAGTTACTGGAGGTTATTGGTGACACTATCAGCGTGTTGTGTTAGTTTTCAGTGGTCAGTCTGTGACTAAACTGTTATTTTACCTCAAATCTGCATGCAATGAACAGCCCAGCTCAAAGGCTTGCGCGCTGAGGGGGGAGGTTGCCCTCTGCTGGCCTATACTGTAACTACAGGCCCAAGAAAGGAGGGTGTTATTTGAAAAAGCATATGTGATGTTGCAATAACATTTATATTAAACATTTTAAAAATCTGTCTTGTTTTGTAAAACAAGCTTGAGAAAGCAAAGCTCAACAGAATTCTGCTGCCTGGTTAGGGATTCTGGAAAGGCCAGGGGTGTCAGTGAGGAGAAAGGCAGGCAGCTTCCCTCTCGCGGCTCTGAGGCCAGAGTGGGCCAGCACCTGGGGCCTGGGCTGGGTCAGGGTCACCTGGGCTGGGTCAGGGTCATTGCCTTACAAAGAGCAGCCCCTAAATTGCAGGCACATGGCGTGGGGGTAGGGGGAGAGAATAAACAGCGACTGAGAGCTTGACAGGGAAGCTGCTCCCAGCCAACAGGATTAACTCAAAAATGCTCCCTGAGCAGTAACCTAGGGCCTGCTGAGCACTGGGCTCTCAGCTCATGGGCACATCCCTGCTCCTGTGGGGTTCACCCGTGAGTAGGGGGCTGCAGGAAAGGAGCACCAGAAATAAGGAACTTACAATGCTAGAGGTATGAATGCTACAAACACAGGAGAGTGCCAAGGGAGGGGCATACCAGGGTGGTCAGTGAAAGCTGAGTGTCAGTGTTGAAGATAGGCTCAAGGGTGAGAGTGACACTGAGGAAAGGGTGTAGCCTCAGGACCTTGGTTCATATCCTGCCTCCTTCTGGCTGCTAGCCTGGGTATTTAACTTCTTTCTTCATTTTAAACACCTGGCCTACAGGAACAATCTGTGGTGGCAATGATCCCTGGGAGGTACCACCAGGGCTGTGGAGTCCAGTCTCAATCTAAATACCACTATGCTTCAGGAAGTACAGACTAGTGGGTGACAGAAAGGTCCTAGAGTCTGACTGACAGGGTTTCAACCCAGGCTATGGCACTTCCTAACTCTGCGACCTTGGACAAGATGCTTTATTTCTCTAGGTCTCAGTTTCATCATCTGTAAAATGGGGGTTATAGTCAGGTTTATATGAATTAAGTCATAAAAAGCATACAGAACAGTACTTGGCACATAGTGAGTACTCAATAAATGGCAGCTATGACTACTTTCTAGATGGATCCTAGTCTTCATTTCCTGGTATGAAGGAGAATATAATATCTACCTCATAAGGGTAACGCATGGATTAAATGCAACTTTATATAAGCATGCATGCAACCACGCTGAGTTGCAGGCAGTATGCTAAATTATTCGCATATGTCTCTTATCATTTGCCTTTGAGACAGGTACTATAACTATCCCCACTCTACAGATGAGGAAACTGAGGTGGAGACTGGTTGTGTAACACGCTCCAGGTCTCACAGCTCACCAAGAGGTCAAGTTTGGGGTGGTGCCTGTGGCTCACAGGAGTGAGGCACCGGCTCTGTATACCAGAGGTGGCGGGTTCAAACCCGGCCCTGGCCAAAAACTGCAATAAATAAATAAATAAAGCCTACAAATGTACTAAAAAAAAAAAAAAAAGAGGTCAAGTTTGAACACCCATGAGTTGGCTTCAGAGTCATGCTCTGGACCACACAACTGGACCTCAGTCCTCCCTCCCACACTCCACACTCCAGGCGGCATGAAGCAACACAGTCCTTGGTTCAGGTGCCGCCTATACCTCTCTACCCCTCCCCACTCAACACTCAGTTTCCTCTACCCACAGGTCCTGCTCGTCCTGTGGGAGATTGAGAGCAAGAAAGACACACCTAGGCCCTGCCCGCTCCTAGATCTCCCCTGCTCCTGCCTCCTGCCTGAGAATAGGCATGGCTGGTGTCACTTGTAAATCTTCTCTCTGGGAGATGGGTATGATTAACCATATTTTGCAGGCAAAATCAAGGCTCAGAGAAATGAGGTGATTAGTCTGATGTCACCCAGCAAGGAGGCAAGTGACTCAAACCCTGGACTGTCTGATCCTAATGCCTCCAACTGTCACCTAGGGGATGGCACAGGACCACCCATCCCAGCCCCAGGCCCCTGCATGTTTACTCCTTCTGCCTCGCATTCTGCTTGTGTCCCTCCTATGGCTTCTGTGTGCATAACGTAAAGCTCGGCTCCACGGCCCAGCCTGGCCAAGTCCTACCTCCCTCTTGCAGCCACACTGGCCACCTCTGGTCACCTACTGCTCTAGGTTCCCTCCAGCCTCTCAACCTTGGTTCCTGCTGTACCCTCTGCCCGGAAATATCCCTTCAGAGCTCTCTCAGCTGAAATCCTACCCACCCTTCAAGTCTCAGCTAAACACTTCACCTCAGAGAAGCATTCCCCTGACTCCCCACACCATTATGGACCCCATTCTGTTTTCTTACCTCTCCATGTACTTTTTTTTTTGAGACAGAGTCTCACTATGTTGCCCTTGGTAGAGTGGCGTGGCATCACAGCTCGCGGCAACTTCAAACTCTTGGACTTAAGCAATTTTCTTGCCTCAGTCTCCCAAGTAGCTGGGACTTCAGGTGCCCACAACAATGCCTGGCTATTTTTTTTTTTTCATTGTTGGGGATTCATTGAGGTTACAAGAAACCATGTTACACTGATTGCATTTGTTGGGTAAAGTCCTCTTACAATCGTGTTTGGCCCCAAAAGGTGTGGCACACACCAAGACCCCACCCCCCTCGCTCCTTCCCTCTCTCTGCTCTTCCTTTCCCCACCCCTCCCTCATTTCCGGCTATTTTTTGTTGTTGTTGCAGTTGTCATTGTTGTTTAGCAGGCCTGGGCCAGGTTCGAACCCGCTAGCCTCAGTGTATGTGCCCAAGACCCTACCACTGAGCTACGGGTGCCAAGCTTCCATGTACTTTAAAAAAAAAAAAAATAGAAACAATGTGTTTTTGGTGGCAAAATATAAAATTTACCATTTTAAGTGTATAGTTCATTTCATTCACATTAAATATATTCACATTTTTTGTGCCACCATCATTCATCCATCTCTAGCATTTTTTTCATCTTATAAAACTGAAATTCTGTACCCATGAGGCACTAATTCCCATACCCTCTTCCCCCAGCCCGTGGCAACCACCTTTCTATTCTATGTCTCTATGAGTTCAACTACCCTAGGTACCTCATATAAGTGAAATCATATTTGTCCTTTTGTGACTGGCTTCTCTCACTTAGCATAATGTCTTCAAGGCTCATACGTGTCATAGATGGGTCAGAATTTTCCCCCCTTTTAAGGTTATACCCATTGTAAGCATGTGCTCTAGGTGTGTGCCTTTGCATCCCCCTGTGTCGTATGTATGACCTTTCTGACTAGTCACTGTCCGTCTCTGCCACAGACCATAAGCTGCGGGAAGACAGGCCCTCATCACTCAGCGACCCGGCCCCAGCCTCACTGCTGAACACCGCCTAGAGCACTAAAGGGGCTCACTGCAGATGGGGGGAGTGTGAATGTCCTGGGTGCTTCACCCTTTCCTCTCACCTTGCCTGGGTGGCCTGAGCAAACTCTTCCTCCACCATGACTGCCAGTTTGGGCCACTTTGGTTTGGGCCCATGTTCTCTCAGACCCCAGGCCTGCATGGGCATAAAGGCTCTGGGCCTCCCCAAACCCACACATGTAACCTGAACTCATCATCATTCTCCAGCCGTGCTCCTGCCCTGTGCTTCACTGCCCCAGGCCAGGAGCCCAGGCATTACCCTGGACTTCCCTACCTCAGCCCCCACCTCTAACTAGTCACCGTGCCTGGCCTGACTAGTCTATCTCCTGAGTATTTGCCTCCAGTGCTCCCTCCCTGCAGCCTCTGCCCTCGCCTGCCCTCAATGGCCTTGATCTCCTCTTTTGCCACCCACCTTCCCAGCCATCAGACACTTTGTGAAGCATTCATCAGGTTACACGCCTCCCCTGCTCAAAACCCTTTGCTGACTCTCCAGGTTCCCCAGCAGAGTCCACACCCTCCTCCTGGTGTTCAAGGCCCTCCCAGGGTGGCCCTTGCTAACTCACGGTGGCACTATAGGACCAACCCCCTGGGCTCTGTGCCAGCCACATGGGCCTCTGAATGTGCTAGACCTTCTTACTTGATTTGTATGTGCTGTTTCTGCTGCTGAGAAGACAAGTCTTGGCAGAAGCCAGCATGTCCTCCAGGGAACCCTTTTCAGCCCACACCTAGCAGGTGCTCCTCGATGCTTCTAGAGTGCCCCATATACTCAACTACGTCCTCAGCAGGCCTGAGAGCTTCTGTGGCAGTGACTGGTCACTCTTATTCATCTCTATAAGTCCTACACCTAGAATAGGGCCTGCATACAGCAGGTGCTCAGCATTTAATTCCCTTCCCAACTCTGTTGGCCTCATGAAAGGGACTCGTAATGAAAAAATCAATAACCTTTAGCATCTGCAGAGGACGACTCCTCTAGGCCACCATCCACTTTAGTTGCCAACTCGGAAAACCCCAGCCAATGAATAAAATGGAGGGGAGCACATGAGAGGGGGGTTCTGAGATCTAAACTCAGGACCAGGGCTGCCATGAAGTGGGAAGACCATTGGGAGGGACTCCTGACTCCTCCTAGGGGACGGCCACATCAGGGGTTCTCTTTGGAAGGGTGATATGTCCCAGGTTAACAGCTCTCTGGCCTCGGTGTCTGGTCTATGAAATGGGTTTGCTCCCACCCATCTGACAGCCTCATGGATGCAGCATGGCCATTCTCCGGAGCCTGGGCCGAGAGCCTCACCTGCAACAGGGTGCGCAGCGACTCCACATATGACTGTTCCGTGTCCAGCAGAGTCATGGTCACGTGTTTCCGCATGTCCTATGGGGAAAGGAGCAGAGAGTGAATAAGGGTGTTGTTACCCTCAGATCCTGTCCCCTGTAGCCACACGGGGCCCAAATAACCCATCCACACTCTCTCCCTGGCCTTGAAGGCCTTTACTCCTGCTACCCAGGGTTCCTGGCTGTTCCCCCAAAAGCCCTGGACCTCCTTCTGGCAGCTCTTGACTCTGATGTTCCCACCAGGAGTGACCTCCCATGCCACATCTCAATCATATGGCATCTCCAGAGTTAGGCCCTCACTCCTCCACCCAACCCCACAGCTGTGGGCACATCTGGAGATCTCTGGTTTACTTTTCGGTTCTCTGTTGGGCCCATGAAAGGGACCCCTAAAAAAAATTAATAACCTTTCACATCTTCAGAGGACGAGGCATCCAGGCTACTACTCACTCTAGCTGCCAACTCCAAAAACCCCACCTTCAGGCTGAGTGCTATGGGGACATCCCCACCTGGCTGGGCTTCACACTTTCCTCAGAGTGGACACCATTACCCCCTGCTACAGATGAAGATACCATGGACCACTGGGATGATGTCAGAGCAAAGGTCACACAGCTGGGTGATGCCAGGGGTCAGCCACTTTCAGATCAGGCTGGACCCCAATTCTCTCATTTAAAAAGGCTAACTGAGCCCTTCTATGCCCCAGCCACCATTCTAAACATTATGCTATTAACTACTCACAACCACTCTGTGGTATATGCCATTATTCATGTAATTTTATGGGTGGGGAAAAGGACACCCAGACGCTCATGCCTCCATCCTGATGATCTGAACAACTGAGCACCCAAGGATCACCCAGCCTCTGTACACAACCCCAGGGACAGGGCGCTCCTGGTCAGGATGAGCTCTGTCCTATGGGGGGCTTTGCTGGAAGCCAGCCCAGTAACCCCATGGACCATTGGGGTGATGTTAGACCATGGGGGGGCCATCTCTGCCCCCAGGCCCCAGGACTGAGCTTACCTGCTGTGGATTCCCACCAATCTCTACACCTCTGTTTCCCTCTCCTCCAGGAAGCCTTCTCAGATGGTACCAACCCCAACTGTGTCCCTTCTCTGGCAGGTAGTCCACTCCAGGTCTCCAAACTAACCCTCCGAGTCCCTGGGGGTGATCCTGAGCAAGGCCTCTAACTCTTCTAGGCCCCAGTTCTCTGGTTTATTCTCCCCTGTCAGGTCTCGGCTTCTCTCCCAGGTCTCAGCTTGGCCCAAGCATCTGTGTGGACGCTGACTCAGGCTCCAGCCATCAGGGTCTATTGGTTCTAGCAGACACTTTGCAGAAGGCAATGGCACAGTGAATGTCCATGTCAGTAGCACCCCTTTAGCCCCCAACCCTAAGCCCCTCAAGGTAGGGACTCAGATTCAACCAGGGGGGTACCCTTGTATTGTTGTGCCCAGGACCCATGTCTGCTTAGTGGACCTGAGCCCCAGGCCTTCTCTGGCCTACAGGACCAGCCATTGCTCACCCCTCTACTTGTGGTACACCCACCTCAGGCCTCCCTACCAAACCCAGTGACTCAGGGATCAGACCTGTCCCCCAATGTCCTACAATGAGGCACACACAGAAAAGTGGACTCTCATGCTAGGAACTCAGTGTGGGGGGGTGAATGACACCTGTTGGGGCAGGAGGTAGGCTGGTATGGCCCACACTAGCCTGCTCTAGGGTCCCCAGATACAGCCAGACCACCACCTTCTGTCCTCAGAGTGTTTGTGGTCTTTAAAAAAATCAGAACAGCTTCCAGCAGGAGGTGGTGTGAACCAGGAACACACTAGAACAGAGACCTTGGGAGAACACCAGGGTCAGGAAGGCCTCCCAAGAAAATGTCTGGATGCCCCTTCCTGCTCACAGGGACATCTCACCTCAGAGACAAAGCCTTATTTCAGCCTCACCCTCAGCTCTGTGACACAGGTGTGTCATCTCCACTGCACAGATGAGAAGTTGAGTCAGAGAGGTGATGTGATTTGTCCAAGGTCACACAGCCAGTGATCAGCAGAGCGAGGACCAGAGTTTCTTTTTGTTTTTTTTTTTTGTAGAGACAGAGTCTCACTTTATCGCCCTCTGTAGAGTGCTGTAGCGTCACACAGCTCACTGCAACCTCCAACTCCTGGGCTTAGGCGATTCTCTTCCTCAGCCTCCCAAGTAACTGGGACTACAGGAAACCGCTACAAACCCTGGCTATTTTTTTATTTTTTTTATTTTTTACAGACAGAGTCTTACTTTGTCACCCTTGCAGAGTGCCAAGGCATCACAGCTCACAACAACCTCCAGGTCTTGGGCTTAGGTGACTCTCCTGCCTCAGCCTCCCAAGTAGCTGGGACTACAGGTGTCCCACATAACACCAGGCTATTTTTTTGTTGCAGTTTGGCCAGGGCTGGTTTTAACCTGCCACCCTCAATATATGGGGCCAGCACCCTACTCACTGAGCCACAGGCACTACCCCCGGCTATTTTTTTGTTGTCGTTGCAATTTGGCCAGGGCCAGGTTTGATCCCGCCACCCTCAGTATATGGGGCCAGAGCCCTACCCACTGAGCCACAGGCACTGCCCAGAACCAGAGTTTCTTTTGCCACCTCATGCACTAAGTCTTAGGGTCTCAGCTCCCCTAGAGTTCTCACCCAGACTGACCAGGCAGCCATCAGTCACAGGGTCCCCAGCTCTGCCCTCACTGGCTGTGTGACCCTGGTGGCCACCTCACCACCCTGTTCCCACATTCTCCTCTATTTCATACAAGTGGAAGTAATAACCCCTCACTCTCTGTCCACACACAGTGGTCCTCGAAGCCCCTTTTCTCATTCTACCTCAGTGAGGCTGCACTCGGAGCTGGGCCCCTCAGCCACCCTCAGCCGCCCTCCCCCACCCACACCGAGGCCCAGTCAAACCCAGCGGGCACAGTGAGGATCACAGTCAGGGAGGTTTCCTGAGAGCCAGGGCTGGCGCTGGGCCTGATGGCTGGGAGGCTGGGGTAACATAGGGAGGCTGACGCTGCAATGCCCGCCTCTCCCAGCCTCCTCCCTGCTGTAAAGCACAGTGGGCTGTCACTCAGCTGTCAGGTAAAGGCACAGAAAACAAGGCCAGTTCCCTGTGACTGCGTCAAGCACCTCTCTGCACATGTCCAGACACAGATATGGTGTATGTAGGGGGACTAGGGGGAGGACAGGGAAAGTAGGAGATGGACAACGCAGCTGTCAGCCAGAGCAGCAGCCCACCTGTTCTGGGCAGGACAGCCCTGCAGGCTCAGCCTCCCCACAGGGCCCCTCATGCTTCACAGCCCCATGCTCACTACATGCATGGGGCACTGAGGTGGGGACAGGGGATACAGGAGGAAGACAGAGGGGGGCCTTGCCACTTAGTGTGACTGGGGAATCATGACCCAAGGAGGGGAACTTGTAGTACACAGCATGAAGGCAGACACTAGGCACACAGAGAGAAGCCATAAAGAGACAAAAAACACAGGCAAGTCCCACAGCCGGAGCCAGGCCTTCCAGCCCAGAGACTTGAGGCTGTTAAGATAGCACAGCACAGGGAGGAGGACAGAGCCACTGCCCCCACTGGAGCTGGCAGAGTGGCATGCCCAGGGTTCAGGCCCAGAGAGACACATGGAAACAGCCCCAGGAAGCCACTCCCACCCTACAGGGGTATACACCCTGAGCCAGAGGGGGACACCACTGTTCCCACCTCAGCATGACACCTCTAAGGCCTGGCAGTCTAGTGGGGGAGAGGAGGGCAAGGAAGGAGACCCTGCCACCCTCTAGCACATACACCTGGGAGCTGCCTCAAGCTTGAGGGGAAGTCTGGAAAAATGTCTTCTTCCTGAGCCTGAGGGCCCAGGATGTCCCTGGCAACAGCCTTTGCTTCCACACTCACCCACTGCCCAAGCAGAGTGCCACCAAGCCTTGATCCTCAGGGCCCTGCCAGCCACACCATCGCCATCTGCTGCCAGGGCTCCTCACCCTCAATCTCTCTGTCCTCATCACAGGTCAGAGCCCCCGCCCCAGTACGGGGGCCTTGCACTACATGCCTCCCCTAATTCCGTGGTGGGCCGAGTTCTAGGCCATGGCCAAAATCCCTGGCTGCTCCTCCCCGTACCTGGGCCTCCCCGGGCTCCTCAGTGTCAGCGCCGACGCCGCTGCCCCCGGCGGGCTCCTCGGAGGCGGCGGCCGGGCCCAGATCGCGCATGTCTTCCAGCGCGATGGTGAACTGGGCCAGGGTCTTCACCATCTGCAGCATGCGGCCGGCCCGCCGCCGGGGCGGGGGCGCCGAGGTGGCGGCAGGGGCAGGAGTTGGTGCGGAGTCTGGGGATCCCCCTCCCACCCACGCTCCCCTGGGGCTCAGGCAGGCCGCCGCGGCGTTGGCTGTGTCAGTTCCAGCGTCGATCTGAGCGCGGCGCCCGGCCAGCAGCGGCGCTGTCGCCTCCTCCGCGCTGGGAGAGCGCCCGGCGAGCCCCGCGCGGCGCCGCTGGAGGAGGAGGGTCCCCGCCCTCTCCGCGCCGCCCCATCTCCCCAGCGGTGCTGGGGGCGGCCGGGCCTCGCACCCCTCCCCCCACACTGCGGTGTCCGCTGACGGACCCATTCCCTGCTCCACGACACAAGTCGGCGCACACTGGTGGACAAAGGCGAGTATATGCGGTGACATGTACTTTCTGTCCCTACCTGTACCCAATTACGGGCACACACTGAACATAGATTCCCACCCAGGAGCCACAGAGGCAAGCAATAGCTACACTGCGTAGGCCCTGCACCTGGAAGCCTGCCCCCCACCCCCAACCCGGCCTTCATCAGTATGCGCAAGCGGGTCAGAGTCAAGTGCACCCAGGATAGTCCCATTACAGACCTGAATCCTGACACGCATGAACATGACCCATCGCTGTGCGCAAAGACAGCTGCTTCCGTGTTCACACAACTATGGCCAGGCAGAAACAGGCACACAGTCCCAGGCACAGCTATTCAGGGATGTGCACACACACACAACCCTGGAAATTCGACACTGGCCTCCCACAAAAGGGAGGAGCACTTGGGCCTGATGGAGGGGAACTGCCACCCCAAAGCCTTAAGTCATCCCTACTCCTACCCATCTGTGTCCTGTACCTAGGACAGCCCTGTCCTCTCCGCCCCACACCAGATGGTGCTCCAGGATGTCTCCAAGCAGGAGCCTCAGAACCTACTTTCTCAAATCCAAGTGTAATGGCAGAACCGATCCCAGACTTGCTTAAGCAGACTGAGGGGTTCGGGGGTGTGTGTGTTCTAATGTACCCTGCAGCAGTGCCTCAGGGCTGGCTGACTTCATGCCCCACTTAGTTGAAGGCTCCCACATTCATCAAGCCCTCAACTGACTCCCTTTCCCAAACTTGCTTTCCTCTGGGTTTCCTATGCAGTGGAGACATACTGACCTTTTCACCCAAGCTGGCCTCACCTGTCCATTCCTCTCACCTTCTCGCTTGATACGCTTCAGCCACTTCTGTTTTAATTTACAGAAAAAGATCATGCTTTCTCCTGCCTCAGGGTGTTGGCCCATGCTTTTCCCCTCTCCTAGGAATGCTTTTTATTCCTATCACCTCCTCAGGGGAAGCCCTCCTTGAGGGCTACAGTCCCTGAGGGATTAGGCCATGTGCATCTGTTCTGTGCTTTCAAAGATTCTGTTTTCTTCACCTTAACCAGGTATCACAGTTTGTAATTATACATTTGCACAATTCCTAGATTGATGCCTGTACTTTCCCAGGAGACTAAACATTCCCTGAGGGCAGGGTCTCTGTCCCTTTTGTAAGCTAGAGCACTGTGGACATAGCTGTTGTCTGGCTAATAAGCAGGCCCCCATAGCTCTTCTTTTTCCCTTCTCCCACATGCCCAGCAGCCACTGAATGGAAGACAAACCAGTTGCACAGCTCCATGCTCAGGTACCTCCCTGGCATCCCCAAGGCACAAGTTCAACCCTCCTGCTGGCCCCTGCAGCTTCCTATGGTCTCATTAGATTTCCTGGTCCAAACTGGAGGCAGAAGAGGGTTTAGTGGTTTCCTGGAGGACTGCTATACAGGGACAGAAGGGTGCTCTACTCCCCACCTCCATTCAGCCCCAAACCAGGTGGGTCCATAACCCCACAAGGGGAATCATTCCTTTATTTTTTCCTGAGAGGGCAGGCCATAGACCTGGGCAGTACTGGCCTCCTGAAAGAGTCCAAAAATTCAAATATTAAAAATTTAATAGCCAGGTGTTGTGGTGGGCACCTGTAGTTCCAGCTACTCAGGAGGCTGAGGCAAGAGGATCACTTGAGTCCAAGAGTTTGAGGTTGCTGTGAGCTATGACGCCACGACACTCTACCAAGGGTGACAAAGTGAGACTTTGTTTAAAAAACAAAATTAACTACCCCAACTTGGGCAATATAGTCAGACCCCATCTCTTAAAAAAAAATTAATCATGTATTGGTGGCCCATGTCTATAGCTAGCTACTCAGGAGGCTGAGGCAGGAGGATGGCCTCAGCCCAGGAATTTGAAATTATAGTGATCTATGATCGGGCCACTGTACCCTGGCTAGGGCAACAGAGTGAGACCTTGTCTCTAAAAGAACAAAAAACTTAACTCCCCAATTGACAATTCCTAAATGGCCAACAATGACAACAGGTACAGAAAATTCCAAGAGTAGAAAGCTGAAAATCAGTGTGACCCCCACATGAAAGCCAATTCCAAAGCAGGGATCACAACACAGATAGGACTCAAGGATACTTCCAGGGACTGCACTGGAGGGCCAGAGCCTGATATGTGATAGGTGCTTGGTAAGTTTGTGTTGCATAAATGAATGAATAATTGGTGAACTCATCTGTCTCAAGGGCCTGGCTCAGAATGACTGCTCAGAGTTCATTGAGTGAATGACTGAATGAAGGCATGAGTGTGTGCTTCACACAAATCCCCTTTCTAGTCCCTCTATGGTGGTGGTTCTCAAAAGTGTGGCCCTTCAGCATCTTCTGGGAATGTGTTCGAAATGCATATTCTCACAACCCCCCGTGCCCTGTACTGAATCTGAAACTCTGGGGCAGGAACCCCAGAAATCTGTGGTTTGACCAGGCTTCTGTGATTGTGATGCTCTGGCAGCACAGAGCCTGCCTGGCCACCATTTCCAGCCTTGGGGCAGCATGTCCTTGCCAAGCTCCTGCACCTGGGTGACAGAAGCAAAGGTCCTCAGGAGATCCCAAAGCCCTCCCTGTCTAAGTTTGGACCAAGCAATCTAGTGGGTCTACCTGCTTCTTACCCTCTCAGCAGTATGGACCGTGGGCTTCCCTGGGCATGGGGCCTGGTCCTCCTCATCCTCCTCTCAAGGATAGTATGTTCAGATAGATGGACTGATGGTCTGAGGGTCCCGCCCCTGCCCATTGCTTGGTCACTGTAGATACTTAACCCACATTTGGCTTTCTGTTGGAAATGAATACCTCTTCTCCCATCCGACCTTCTCTTGAACTATCCCACCCTGGGTGTCAATTTCCTCTGTAGGGTTGGGCGGCAGTACACAACTCAGGATTGTGAGGCAGGGGCATCCATTTCCTCACAGCGCCAACGGGTTGGGACCCTGCAGAGGCGAATCCACCTTTGCTGGCCTCCAGGAGCTCCCGGACAACACATAGGGCTTCTCTCACAGGGCTTAGCAGAGGGAGGGGGAAAGCATTCAGGAAGGGCTTCTGGAGGAGGCAGAGGTTGAACAAGGTCCTGAGGTCAGGAGAGCCAGGGCCATGTGTGTGCCCAGAAGGCAGAGTTCACTGGAAGCCTCTGTCACAGAGTAGTGGGTGGGATTTGGTGCCCATGGCACTGCTTGCTGCTGGTACTTCATTAAGGATGGCTAATTAGATCCAAGCCTGTTGTCATGGCAATGGAGGGGGGGCCCATGGGGCAGGGAAATGAAAGGAAGCTAAGAGAAGGAACAGGAGCACATGGGTTGGCTGGTCACTGAGTCAGGGTCTCCAGGGATCGCCCCACTAGAGCACAGGCATCAGAGACCTTCAGGATGAGGTCAGCTGGGGTGGTCACCAGGAGTGCCAAGGCATCCCTATGCAGTTATGGTTCTGTTGTTCCTCTGAGCTTCTGTTTTGTGCGCTGATTTCATTTTTTCTTTTGGTTATGTGCCGTTGTTTAAAGTAGCTCTGGCTAGGAATAGTTTTTGTGATTGTATAAGGTGGTTGGTAAAAGCCCGCTCTGCCCTCCTCTCTTTACCCTACACCCCTACACAAATATCCTTCCCCCATCATAAAGGCCCTCCCCTGCTCCTTAGTCAGGGAAAGGCAAGAGACAGAGAAGGGAGAAAAGGGTTCTACCCTACGAGACCAGCCCCCACTCCAGGAGGAGCAAGACGAACGCCCCAGCTCAGTGGGACCAACCTCCTTCTAACCCTGGGGAACATCTAACCCTCCCTACTTCCACCCAGTCTACTGACAACTTCCCCATCTCGAAGGGAATGCCAATACCTTGCTTACCCACCTCTGGACATACCCCCCAGTCTAGGCCCCACCAAGACCTCCTACATCTGGGTACTGGCCACTTGGGGGACACTTGGTCCTGCAACTGGTGCTGGACCAATTAGGGGACCAATGATGAGAAAGGTTGGACATGTGGATGGATAGACTAATGAACAGATGAGTAATGGCTGAATATATGAAAAGATGAAATGACAGATGAATAAATAATAAGTGGATGGATAAACACAATGCTCAGTCAATGCCAGATGAACACGTAGTGGATGCACAGATGCATGGTTCAATGGTGAGTTCATTGAATTTTTATTTTATTCATTTGTTAATTCGCTCAATAAATATTTATTAAGCACCTACTAGGTGCCAAGTTCTGTGCTAATGATTGATTTGAAGGTAAGAAAAGAGGCCTGTGCCCTGTTGGGCACCCCAGCCTTCACAGGAAGACAGAACTGAGAAAGAAGTGACAAGTGGGTTCAGGGGCAGCAGCCTCATAAGGCTCTTGTATAAATATTTGTTAAGAGAGTGTCTGGGACTGGTGTGGTGGCTCACCCCTGTAATCCTAGCACTTTGGGAGGCTGAGGTGGGTGGATGGCCTGAGCTCATAAGTTCGAGACCAGCCTGAGCAAAAGCGAGACCCTGTCTCTACTAAAAATAGAAAAACTGAGGCAAGAGGATCCCTTGAACCCAAGAGATGGAGGTTGCTATGTGCTATGACACCACTGCACTCTACCCAGGGCAACAGCTGGAGACTCTGTCTCAAAAAAAAAAAAAGAGAGAGAGAGTGTGTGCCTGGGCCCCAGCACTGCCCAATGTGGAACACTGGGAACCCTGTAATCTTAGAATCTTTACTGTCACTGATGATGTCTGAACAATTTTCAGGGCCCAGGCACCTACTACTGCTCACAAGCCCTGACTCCATTAATCCTCACAGCAGCCCTATATCAAGAGCTCTGTTACTGTTACTCTCCCATCTTACAAGCCAGGAAACTGAGCTCAGGGAGGTCACCTAGCTGGGAAGATAGAGCCTTGCTGGCTGCCTCCAGAGCCCATGCTGTTATCCCCCTCCCCAGGAGGACATCCCAAGTCCACATCCTGTGTCCTCATGCACTCAGCTTGGCTTCCCCCAATTTCCCTGGGGAGCTGGCTTCCTGAATTGCCTTCCCAGCCTCCTCTGTCCCAGGCCGAGATGTGAACAGATTCTCCTGACCCTGAGGAAGGTTTAAGAGGTAAACAGAATGCTGCCTTAGGCAAGGCAAGGATCAAGGATCAAGGAAGATCCTTTTCCCTGGGACCTAGCCCTGGCAAACAGCCCAGACAGGCTGTCTGACTCTTCTGAATTCACTAATGTCCTCAGTGTGGAGTTTGTCCTGCATGTTCCCAACCTAACAGGCTTTCCATTTCACTGATGGCTGCTGCCGTCCTCAGGTGCCCAGGTTCGTCAGTGAGACAGAAGTTCCAAAAGAGGGACTTCTTGGCATAAAGATAAAGAAGACAGCCTCTGGAGTCAGATAGTTCAGGCTCAAATCCTGCCTCGGCTGATTACCTTGGCAAGGCAGTTCACCTCTTGCGGCCTCAGTCTCTCCATCTGTTCCTGTCTGAGATTCCATTCTCCTTCTTTCCATCATTGGTCCCTTGTCCTGCCATCCCAGGTCAGGTCATGTTCCCTATAGACCCTCCCTTCTGGAAGAAGGAGCCTTTCAAGGCTCCACAGAATTCCCAGGCCTCACAGAGAGCTGGGAGGACTGGCTGCTCTGGGTGGGCATAATCCTGGGAATGTACTTCGGGGATGGGAAGGAGAGCTGAAGGGCCCGAGGAGTATCAAGACCTTCCTGCTATGGGGACGCTGTCCTATCTAGGGGGTCAGTGTATATACCTGGAGGGAGGATTACGAGTGACACTACTTGTGTTCCATCCATGTGGATCCCTCCACATTTCTGTGTACACCCTTCTGTCAGGGGTCTGCTGTGGACATGTGACTGTACAGCCAGGCTGTGAGTATTGGTCCATGTGGTTCTATGGCAGAGGTAAAAAGTGAAGAGGCCACTTTAACAATCATCAAAAATAGCTATAGCTCATCTACCAGCCACTTATTATGTGCTAGGCATGGGCTAAATACTTCACATCACTGCCCCATTCTCTCCTCAGAATCATCCTAAATAGGTGTGGCAGATTGTATTTTTCTTTTTCTTTTTTTGAGACAGAGTCTCACTATGTCACCCTCAGAAGAGTGTGATGGCGCCACAGCTCCCAGCAATCTCAAACTCATGTAGGTAGTAAGTGGAAGAGCTAGAATATGAAACCAAGGTCCTTACTATGCTGACGGAAGAAATGAAACAGAGGGACAATTTCAACACAGACTCAGTTTTCATTTATTGGCACAGAGGGTCCAGCCAGCCTTAGTACATTAGAAAGCCTTACCACTTCTTCCATAGACTGTTCCTGTTGGGTGAAAGGAGGGTCAAAGTAGCAGGTCTCAGAACTTTACATGCAGAGGCTCAGAACCAATTTCTGGCTGCAGAACCTTACTGGTGCACCTCAGCCCAGAGGAGACCCTCCTACCCACTTCTGACCTCTGGGAATAACATGCACTCCCCATATCCTTAGTGGGGACTTACTACTGGCTAGCTAATGTTCAGTGAGGTGCTGTTTTCCATTTATTATCTCATTTAATCCTCACACCTTCTTCTGAGTTATGTATTCCTGTTCTCCCTATTTTACAGAGGCTGCAATAAGTGAAACAATTTGCTAGGCGTGGTGGCTTATGCCTGTAATCCTAGCGCTCCTGGAGGCTGAGGCAGGTGGATTGCTTGAGCTCATGAGTTCAAGACCAGCCTGAGCAAAAGTGAGACCCCCATCTCTACTAAAAATAGAACAACTGAGGCAAGAGAATCTCTTGAGCTGGAGTTGGAGGTTGCTGTGAGCTATAACGCCACGGCACTCTACCCAGGGAGACAGCTTGAGACTCTGTCTCAAAAAAAAAAAAAAAAAAAAGGCATGAAAATGGCAAAGCTGAGATTTGACCCCAAGTAATAGGCATATTACTAGGCTCCCCAGGGTCATGGAGCACACAAAGGAGAAGTCAAGCCAAGGCCACAGCACCTTGAATTAGGAGGTAAGGGGCTGTATTCGCTTCCCTGGATGGCTGGGAAGTAAACAGAAACAGGAGGAAGGTCTCAATCCTCCCTCTCAACTATAAACCCATAAAAGCAGAATCCAGGTCTCTTGACATATAGCAGGGGCACAATATGTATCTATTGACTGATGGTCTTGTGCTGTGACTTTAGCTAAGTTCTTCCCCACATTGGGATTCAGTTCCAGCTTCTGTCAACAAATGGGGAAGAAGGGAAGGTTAAGGTGGACTCTTAATTCCCCACCAGGCTCCCCGAGTGGAGGAGAGAGAGAGAGATCATGCCCAGAGATGAAGGATGGACAGTTTGACCTTCCTTCCAGATTTTAGGCCTGAGCATCTAGCTAGCTTCCAGGCGCTGCACTTCCACCAGAAGCCCACAGGTGGCAGCAGAGGCCTGCATGGGAGGGGCTGTGGTGCATGTGGTTTGAATTTAATTCCAGTTTTTTTCATGTGGGTTTCTTCCCTTTCTTTCTTCTCTGCAGCACCCGCCCCTCTCAATATCACGAAAATGCAGCTGGACCTTCTAGCCTATGAAGGAAAAGTTTCTTAACATCATGGATGATGGCCAGAAGCAGGAGGTGGGGGTAAGGTAGTATATGGATAGGCAGACCCCCAACAGATGTGAAAAACATCTGAGGAGCTCATAAACTCTGAATTTAATCATCTTTTTGGTCCAAGTGGCAGGGACTGTCACCCTCATTATACAGTTAGAGAAAATGAAACTCAGATCTGGGTCCCACATCTGAGTCTGGGAGGCTGGATACCCTGCCCTTGGCAGCTAGAGGGGACAGCACTGGGATTCTGATGAAGTCTTAGGGTAGGACTTGATAAATCTGGCAACTCTAACTACTTCAGGGACTCTCAGGAAAGGCACCCTCCCACCCTATGCACACATATTAGTCTGGCTAATGGCCCCCATCCTGGCTCAGAACCTGTGGATGAGCCGACCTCCAGGGGCCCTTCTCTCCCAGTCTTAAAATTATTTCATTCAAAATAACCTTGCTCAGCAACAGAACAGTGCACAGAGAATCAGGCCCATATGGTCTGGGCCCAGTACCACCACCCACTGGCTGTGAGCACACCTTCCCTTTAGCTTATGTTTCTTTACATGAAAAATGGAGGTGACCACCTCCTGCACAGTAGGTGTCTAGAAAGGAGCACGCACTTCCCTCACCTCCACCCAGTACTCCAGCATGCAGGGAGGCTGGGATCGTGGGAAAGGAAGTTATACGGGGTCTGTTTCCAGCCCTTCTGTTCCCTCCCTCCCTCAGACCCAGGCAAGAGGGGGTGGTTCCATTTGTATGTATTGTTGGGTGGGATGGGGTGTCCTGTCTCTGGGGCAGAAGATGACTCACTGGGCTGTGGGCCAGGCACCCTGGGAAAGGCCAGGCCAGCCTCAGGCCAGAGCCCCAGGGAGCTGAGAAGCAAGGAAGAGGAAGCAAGGCCTGCCTGAGCTGAAGATAAATCCCAGGGGCTCTCGAAGCCCATAGGCAAAAGAACCCATCTTACCATAGTGCCAGCAAGCCTTCTACTCAGGCCACCAAAGGCCCAGGGAAACCAGAAATGTAACAAGCCTCCTCCAAGCCTACTCATCTGACCTCCCAGCCTCTGCATCCAGCCAGGCTGGTCTTTTTTACTACTGCCCAAAACCAGGCTCATCCCTATCTCTCTACCTCTGTTCGAGCTGTTCCTTTACCCAGGTCACCTGCCTTGCTCTCACCTCCTCAGTCTTAAGCTGTTGCCCTCGGTAGAATGCTGTGGCGTCACAGCTCACAGCAACCTCAAACTCTTGGGCTCAAGCGATTCTCTTGCTTCAGCCTACCCAAGTAGCTGGGACTACAGGCACCCACCACAACGCCCGGCTATTTTTTTTTTTTTTTTTTAGCCAGCCTGGGCTAGGTTGGAACCTGCACGTGGCCAGCACAGTGACCACTGTACTACAGGTGCTGAACCAATAGGTTTTTTTTTTTTTTGAGACAGAGTCTCCAGCTGTCACCCTGGGGAAGAGTGCTTGTAGCGTCATAGCTCACAGCAACCTCAAACTCTAAGGCTTTAGCAATTCTCTTCCAGCTATTTTTTTTGTTGCAGTTGTCATTGTTGTTTTAGCTGGCTCAGACTGGGTTCGAACTAGCTTCAGTATATGTGGCCAGTTCCCTACACACTGAGCTATGGGTGCTACCCACCTGCATTGCTCTCGACCCTGGTTCAAGACCCATCTAACTTTTACACTCTGCCTCTTCCAGGAAGTCTCTTTTAAATCCTTCTTTCTTCTTGACCTCTTCAACTTCAGTAACTATCCCCACTACTGACCAGGGCACTGAGTACACTGCCTTGTGATAAATCCCCAGACCACATTCTTCAACAAACTCAAGACTTTCAGTGTGCCAGTCTTACACTCAGACAGGCTTGTGCTCAGGGTACTAAAGGACATATAGTAAAGTTTGTGCGCTCTGAAAGGGAGACCTCTGCCTCTGCTAGCAGTACCATGCCTAGAACCCCAGTGGGTGTTCGGTGCATATTTGTGAATTAGTGGATGAATGAAAGTATCAGTGTAATGAAAATGCCCAGCAAGTTTAATGTCCACATTCAATCCTCCCTTTAAGGAGGGAGGCAGAGAAGGGATCATTTTTCCCCATTTTTCTCATGACCCCCAGCGCAGCAGGCAGTGGCCTAAGCTAAAGTCAGACCAGACTGGGCCTTTGGGGCCTTCTACTGAAGAGGGGCCCAATCAGCTGGGATGCACTATAGCCCCAGGTGACACTTCTAGGGAACAGTAAGTTCTGTCTGTGAGTCAGTCACTCTAACTGGCCCAACCAGAGCCCAGAAAAACCCCCTCCCTTCACACCAGGCAAGCATGGGGTGGTCACGATGCCCAGGGCAGTGACCATGATCTGCTCAACAATCTTTCCACCCCAACTCTGGCGGAGTGGTCTTTGCCTCTGGTTGACCAACAGCAGCAATCTGGGCTTTTAGGCCTTACACTACTTCATCCACAACTGAGGACAAGCCCTAAGCTGCCACCTCTAGAAAGCCACCCTGATAGCTTAGAACTCCCCACTCTCCTCCTCCTCTGAGCTTCTGGAGTTGCAGCCTTGAAACCTCAGGGTCTCTATAGTCTTGTTGTTGTGATTATTGGCAAGAAGTGGCACCACCTTTTGAGTTTACAAAATGCTTACAGGATGTAACGTCATAAGACCTTCACTGCAACTGTGTGAGGAGCCATAACTTTCTCAGGTTCTCAAGACTAAGAGGTAGTGGGACGAGGGTTCAAATACCCCCTCTGCTGCTGATCTGCTGTGGGACTTTGGGTAAATCACTAACCTTGCTGAGCCTGAGAACAGAAAGAGCATAAAAGCATAAAAATAGGAGGCAATACCTATTGAGGGAGTCCTCTGTGCTGCTTACAAAGCACTTCATAGGCTCTTGGGTAGGAGCTATTATTAACCCATTTTACAGAGTTGGAGAAGGAAGCAGGAGAGTTACTTCAAGGTCTCTTAAGCAGGCAGGATTCCTGTCCCCAGGGGACCCTAAGGGGACAGAGAGTCAGAATATCCACATCTACCCACAGTGCCAAGAGAGAGGGGCACCTTCTGGCCTAAGGGAATAACCTTGAGAGCAACCCACACTCCCAGCACAAGGAAGACACCCACATGGCCTTTTTGACAACAGGTAAAATGGAAGACAACCTCGAGGTGCAGCCACAGTGAGGGCCCAATGAGTCACAGCACTTACAGAGATCTTTGAAACGCTATGGAAAGTGTTTAGGTATAACTGCAAATGCAAGAAACAAGAAGCAAATACAGTACATCATCTCAGCAGTATTTAAAAAATAAAAGCATACACTTATACACAGGGGGACAAAGCCTATTAGGAAAGATACCAGAATATTAAAAGTGGGTAGGGTCCTTGGAAAAGGTGGGTAAAGCCAGATATCACTCTCCACTGGTCACTGCTCAATCTCCAGGAAGCACGCATCTGTGCCTCAGTTTACTCATTTGTAAAACAGAAAATATAAAAGGCTTACTTAGCACAGTGCCTGGAACAAAGAGAGCAGTCAATAAATATTAGCTGATATGAATACAGAGAATCTTAGAAGGCAGGTCATCTCAGAATTCAACTAGACCAGCCTCCTCTCAGGGCAGACATCCCCTGACTCCCCTTGCTTGCATATCCCCAGGGCTGAGGACCTTACTCCCTCCAATAGTACCATGGTAACTCCCACTATGGGCATGCCTGCTTGGGAGAAAGTCTAAGCTGGGCTGGATCCCTCAGTCTCTGGGTAGCCTTAGCATTGGGTGGCAGTGACATTGGGAACCATCTCCTTCCACCTCCATTCTAAAATCCTTTGGTTTTGCATCTTTCTGTGAAGTGCTTCTCGGTTTTCTGGGTGGGCTTCTTGTTCCCAGCCCAGGTAACCACCTCTGGTCTCCCCACTCTCTGGGATAACAGAATAGCATTTGTTGGCAATATTTTGTGCCTTTTCCATTTTCTCCTTTGGAAAATGAATGAGAACCCAGCTGGGTCTGACACTCCCCCTACCCCCAACACACAACCATCCAGTGTCTAGGGGACAGGAAGGCTCTCTCTGCCTCCTCCCTGGACAACAGGCCTGGTGGAGAAGCCTAGAGGAGGGGCCCTGTGAGCTGGCTGTTGCTATGGCAACGGCAGCCCTGGAATTTGATCACTGGGGCCCAGGAGTGGGGGTGGGGAGTTGGTATAAGCCATAGGGGGTGGGCAAGGGAGGAGGCCCAGGAAAGCCAAGAAGAGGCAGGGTGGGAATTCAGGGGCCTCTGCATGAACTCATTTGCCCCCATCTGTGAAGAAGGAAGAGGCACAGACCTCAAGATCTCTCTTTCCAGCCCTAATCTAAATTGGGACCTGTGAAAGGGCTAGGGGTGAGAGAGGCAGGCAGGAGAAGGCCAATTTCCTTCTTTGATGGATAGGGACCCAGGGGACAGGGATTCGCCTTCGGTCACACAGCAAGTCCAGGGTAGTGCCAGGACTAGATTCTGGGATGTGTATGTCTGTCCACTCTGGCTTCCCTATTTCTCCATTGGAAAGGATAGGGTGCCCACTTCCTGGCAGGGAGAAGAGGACCCCTGAAGAATGGCTATGGCTGTGCTGTGCTCATAGTCCTGAGACAGCAGATGATGCTCCTGCCCCTAGAAACCCCTGGCATTTCTGGATCTGGAGGGCTGGCAGAAGGCCTCCCCTCACCCCTGCCTGCTGTACCAGGCTGCAGTGGGTAATTTTAAATAGGTGTCCGCCCCTCTCTGCCTTCCCGCCTACCCATTCCAGAACACAGTGAATTCTGCTGCCAGACCTCCATCAACTTTGGCCAAGCCTGAATGTGCTCAAACTAGACCCAATGCCATTCTTTGTGGCCCCACCCCTTGCTGGCTGTCTTTTCCCTTTTCCCTCACAGTTAGCCCAAGGCCCCTCCCAACTATGGTAGTTTAGGCCCAGAAAGGGGATGGGACTTATCTAAAGTCACACAGCACAGATGAGGAATTTGGGAATGCTGGAACATTTAAATGCCCACCAAGTCCTACTGGTGCCACCTCTGGCCTTCTCCGCATCCCTCTGCCACTGATGCTCAACAGCCACAGCCTAGCTCTCTTCAGCTGACCTTCATACCACCCCAGAAAGATACTCTGATCTGCCATTTGGGAAAAAAATAAATTGAAGCCATAACTGACACTATATATCAGCATAAATTCCAAATAGATCAAAGATTTAAATGTAAAACAAAACAAGAAAACTTAAAATACCGGGGGAAAACATGGAAGAATTCCTTTATAATTTTGGTGTGAGAATGGGCTTTCAAATCCAGATGCCATAAAATAAAAGCTTTATAAATTAGACCACATGAAAATAAAACCTTTTGACCTATGTTCCCAGCCCACACACAGAACCAGATCCTAAGGCAACCCCTGAGAAATAAAGACTACATGGAAGAATGGGGGTGCTGCTCTGGGGCCCTGACTTTAGAGCCTTTGTCTTTGTTTTCTCTCTACCATTGCTGCATTCGTTCCTCTTGGACAGTTCCAGTCTCACATGTGATATTCCTCCAGGAAGGCCTCCTTGCTCTCCTTCCATTCAGAGAGGGGCTTGGCACTTCAGCCCTTCCTGCAGAGAATTGCAGAATTCCTCCTTCAAGCCAAAGCTGCCACCCCCCACCTTAGTTTGAGTGGCCTCAAGGCTGGGCTTTGACTCAGCCAGAGCTTGGAAATGAGTCTCTGGCTTAGATGAAGGCCCTGGGGTCAGACGTCACTGGGTGACCCTGACAATCCTGCCCCTGTCTAGGCCTCCATCTCTATAGGCAGGAACGTGGAGCTGATCCAGAGCAGGTCACAGGCAGCTTTACAGCAGGATGGGGATTCCTGCTAGGGGTAGAGCCCCAGAACACATAGTCCATCCTTCCTCTGCACAGCTCGGCACCTCTCCTATGGACAACTGCCTGGGGTGGGAGGGAGGAACGGGCACTCCCAGCCTCCTTCAGGGAACTCAGTTCATTGCCCTACCAAAGATGACTCTCTAGGCTACTCTCATGGGCCCGTCCACTTCTGTCCTTCCCTGGGGCCCTTCCTCAGCCAGGCCTGGCCACCATCCTCCCTCCCCTTCCAACTCGGTTTATGGTTCCCCACTGATCCCCAGTGATCTGTAGTCCAACTCAACCATCACAGACATTATTGCATTAAATCTTCACAACCACCCTATAATAGGTGGGGTCATCATCATCCTCACTTTACAGGTGCATAAACTGAGCCCCAAAGGGATTAAGTACTCACATAGCTAAAAGTAAAAATTTTTTTTTCTTTGAGACAGAGTCTCACTTTGTCACCCTCAGTAGAATGCCGCAGCGTCACAGCTCATAGCAACCTCAAACTCTTGGGCTTAAGCGATTCTCTTGCCTCAGCCTCCCAAGTAGCTGGGACTACAGGCACCCAATGCAATGCCCGGCTATTTTGTATTATAGTGGTCATTGTTTTAGCTGCCCCAGGCTGCCCAGTGTATGTGGCTGGTGCTATAACCACTGTGCTAGGGGTGCTGAGCTGGAAAAGCAGGATTTGAACCAAAGCCACCTGGTTCCAGTCTGTTCTAACCATTATACCAACCCAGCTGGATGTAGGATCAAGTCCAAGTACTTGGGATAAACCCCAAAACTTTCAGTGACCTGCCTTTGCAGACCCAGCAGCATCAAATCCCCCCACCTGTATCATGCTCTGGCTGCATCATGTTCCAGCCATAGTGGTTCCTCCAACCTATCACATTCTGTTACAGTCCCAGCCCTTCGCACATCTTGATCTCTCTGCCAGGTGAAGAGACCCTTCTCTTTTTATGTTTGGCAATTTCCTACTCATGCTATGTTTTTGGTGGCCAAAGAAGTAGGAACCTAAGGTGATATGGTGGGGCAGGAGGGCTAGTGCCTAAGATGGGCAACGCCCAGGTCTTGAAGAGCCCTGGATCTCCCAGCCTCAGAGCTCAGGCTTTTTCCTGAAAACACCTGCTAACACTCTTCCTTTTACTCATTCTAAACTCTGGGGAAGTCTTCCTGCTTCTAACAAGTCACCTCACCTTAGAGGCATCAGGAGGACTCCGGGGTCCCTAGAGAAGGCATCACTTCCTGTTCCCAGTGTAGCTGAGTTGGGCCAAAACAGGGTGCACATTCTGGGAGCAAGGCTGGTGGCCAGCTCCTACCTCCTTCAAAGGGCCTATACATCTCTAGGGGCAGCAGTGGGCAGGTGAGATCTTCCCACCACTTCAACACGTTATCTTCCTTTTCATGTGGGCACAAGGAGTGTGTGCGCAGGTGCAGAGGCGATGTGTGTGGGCATTGCCTGCTCAATCGGTGGAGAGCTCAACTCAATCAGCCCAACTCCCTCTGAAGACACAACCCCCAGCAGAGTTTATCTCTGCCCAGGAAACCTGGCTGGCTGATATCCGAACTTGTGGAGATACTGAAGGGAGAGGTCTGTTTTGTTCTAAACCCCGCATCAGGTTTTCCTCTGCCCCAAAGAAGGGTTTTCTGACTGAGTCCTGTGGACTTCATGGAAGCACATGGGGCAAATATGATCCCACCTTCACTTCAATCAATGAGGTTGACCTATTTTATACTCATAGTTCAGGGTCAAGATTCCTTTAAAGCAGCAGTTCTCAACCTGTAGGTCACAACCCCTCTGGAACTGTATTAAAGGGCTGTGGCATTAGGAAGGTTGAGAACCGCTGCTCTAAAGGGTTCCACTATTTTTTTTTTTTTTTTTTGTAGAGACAGAGTGTCACTATATCGCCCTTGGTAGAGTGCCGTGGCATCACACAACTCACAGCAACTTCCAACTCCTGGGCTTAGGTGATTCTCTTGCCTCAGCCTCCTGAGTAGCTGGGACTACAGGCGCCTGTCACAACGCCCAGCTATTTGTCTGTTTTTGCACTTCAGCGGAGGCAGGGTTTGAACCTGCCATCTTTGGTATATGGGGCTGGCGTCCTTACTCAATGAGCCACAGGTGCCACCCAGGGTTCCGCTATTTTTAAAAGCTTGGAAATTGGCTCGGCGCCTGTGGCTCAACGGGCTAAGGTGCCAGCCACATACACCTGAGCTGGCGGGTTCGAATCCAGCCTGGGCCTGCCAAACAATGATGGCTGCAACCAAAGAATGGCCAGGCATTGTGGCGGGCGCCTGTAGTCCCAGCTACTTGGGAGGCAGAGGCAAGAGACTCGCTTGAGCCCAGGAATTGGAGGTTGTTGTGAGCTGTGATGCTACAGTGCTCTACTCAGGGTGACAGCTTGAGGCTCTGTCTCAAAAAAAAAAAAAAAAAAAAAATTAAAAGCTTGGAAATTATTGCCCTGGGATCAATTACAGATTTTTAGGCCTGGCCTTTATGACTCCCCAGGACACACCTGACCTCTCCAGACCAGGGAGATGTACTAGGGCTTGTCCAGCATAGATCTCTTCGCAGTTCTCTCTGCCTGAAGCGCCCAGGCTCATTTCTGCCTGTCAAACTCCCACTGGTCCTTCAAGACTCCAGCCACTGCCTCAAGTTGGTCTCCCCTTCCCTCACCCTTGTTGGCCTCCTCTAACCTCCCTTTCTCAGATGGGGCTCCCTGGGGGCAAGAACCCTTTCTCCATCCTGTAGTTCCCATGCTAACTCTGCACATGCAGTCACCATCAGACACAGTGGAATTGTGAATTACCCTCAATTCCTGAGGACCAGACTATGTTCCAGAGTTAATTACCCAGGGTTAATTAGAAAAGTGAGGAGCAGTCAGTGCTCACTCATTCCAATGACAGCGTGCGCCCTATTCTCTATCAAATGGCTGGGCTCTCCCCACAAGAGTGAGGTCTGCTCCCAGGCAGGAAGTAGGCTGAGGTCCTCACCCCTCTCACCTGGTTCTAGTATCTGCCGCCTACTCCCTTGCCAAATACTCAGGCTTTCAGTGTAGGGACAAATTGCTCTGTTCGCATTTCTCATGATGGATAAAGCCTAATTATGTTATTTGTTGACATCTGGCTGTCCAGATCTACTCCAACTTTGCTGTCATCAAAGCTTGCTCCAGAGACAGTCTGAGGGGTTCTCAGGCTGGGTCTGTACTCCTGATACATGCATAGATGTCTTTGTAGGTATAGAAATCTGCTGGGAACTGAAAAGGAGTGTGTGCGTGTGCACAAGGACACATGCACGTATGCCTGTGTGGTGCACCTCTGCCTCTGCCTACATTGGGATGGGTGGGGGTCTGCAGTCAACGTACCCCACAGTATGGGATTGTTGGCTTCTGTGTGTCCCCCCTCCAGCCTGTGAGCTTTGCTGGGGCTCCTCTCTGCATCTCTAACCTGAGCACAGGGCCCAATCCTGGATCTGTCTTCTCTAGCCCCCCAGCCTAGGCCTGGCCACACAGAGGGTGGCCTAGTAACCGAGGGGAGGGGGGCACAGTGCTGCCTGAGGCCGAAGAGTTAAACTGGTGGGACAGAGCTCAGGGCCATTGGCCCAGAGGGAGACAAGGCAGGAGGCTGGGGGTGGGGGAGTCAGCCTGGGCTGGCTGTAGGTCTGGGCCTGGGCTCTTTGTCCAAATATGGAAGGTTTTTTTGTCTCCATTTGAGTCACGCCGGCCATGGCCCAAGAGATCTGCCTTCCAGATACTGCAGGCGGGACTGCGCCACACTGCCTGGCCAGCCTGCCCCCACCCCCCTGCCCACGGCCCATCTCAGCCCCTTCCCAACCTGCGGGGCTGAGCTCTCTCTGCTAGACAGCAGAAAGCCTAGCACTCGCCTCAGCTGCTCTCCAGCACCAAGAGAAGGGTCCCTAGGCACACGAAGGGAGGAAACACTCATTCCTTCTGCCTGTCCATCACCTCTCATCTCCCCATGCAACGAAGCCATTCAACTCATAGTGACGGAGCAACTATTATATGCTAGTTCCTGAGGGTGGGACCATGGACTGCAAATCCAGTGAGTCATGATGTCCAAAGCAGAAACCACCCTCTCCTGCTGTGCCCACCTTGGTGATGGCACTGCCCCCCCAGCCAGGTGCTCCTGAAAGCCAGGAGCCTAAGCAACCCCACGGGTTTTGGAGCCAGCTTGTCTGGGCCTGAACAACCTGAACTCCAGCCCTGTCACTTATCTAGCCTTCCTCAGTGGGCGCGCTGCCTCACAGGCTGTGCCTCAGGGTCCCCATCTATAATGCAGGGTTGCTGTGAGGACTGCGTGAGTTAGTACAGGTAAAGTGTCCAGATCAGGGCCTGGCCCACAGAAAGAGCTTTGCTTCCATTACTTATGACTCTCTGCCCCTTGACCTGCGCCTTATGGACCAGATCTCTGAAAACTTCTTATCAGCTTCCTCTCTGATGTCTCACATTAAGCAAGATTTACTCCCCCATTCTTGGAGTGAGGCCAGCCTGGGTTCAAATACCACCTCTCTCTTTCTGGGCTCTGTGCTCTGAGCTGGCACCTCCCCCTCTCTGGGCCTCAGTGTCTGCTTCCTGCCCCAAACCCTGATTTGCACTGATGCAGGACAGTACCCTCTGCCCATTTTCCACCTGCCTGCTGCCCGAGGCAGAGCCGACATAGTGCTGGGCATGGGTGGTAAAGGGAGCTCAGAGTAGCCTGGGAACTCCCCCAGGGCAGGGATCAGCTGTCCTCCTGCCTCCCCCATGTTATTTACTTAATAAACATATATTGAGGTTCAACCATGTGCCAGAAATAGGAGGGCTTAGCATAGGTGGGGCCACCTGACCAGAACTAAACATTGGGTCACAGGGAGAATTTGGGGGCTCCCACCCACATCTGCACACCGTGCTTTGAGATCTATTCCCCACTAAGTAGACAGATGTTGCCATGGCTGTGTTTTCCGGGGTGGAGCAGTTCTTCACACCTGGGCTGGGAAGCTGAGGGGGTCACAGCCCTACACAAAGGGGTCTCTTCCAAAGGCTAGTTCCTGGCCAGGGGCCTCTGGCTCTGCCGAGGGAGGCAGGGAGATACAGAGAGTCAGAGGAGACAGACAGAAGGAACAAGGCCCAGGTAGGAGAGCAGGGTGAAGGACAGAGGAGGGAGGAGGGAAGAAGGCAAGGAGGCCCCAAAGAGAGAAGCCTGGTGTGAGTGCAGAAGAACCAGATCCCCAGGAGGGCAGCCAGGCACTCCCTTGCCCAGGCCCTGGGCCCAGGTGAAGAGGAGGGGGTGGCAGGATTAGCGCCCTGCCCAGCCCTCTCCTCCTCCAGTCCTGGGGCCAGGCCCAGGACTATATTTAGCTGGGGCTGAATTTAGCCATTTCCTCTGAAATTCCTCACCCGCCCCAGCAACGCCCCCGCTGGCCTTGGGGAGAAGCCTAGAAGCGGCTGGTCGAGGCAGGAGGGAGAGGAGGTCCAGGAGCAGCAAGGAACTAGAAGGGTACTTAGGCATCTGGTGGGGGAAACAGGTTCAAGAACCCAAACCTGAGTTACTCTTCTCCTAACAGCCCCTGCCCTGCTTTTCGCCAGGAAGGTCCCCGACACTGCAGGGCCAACAGAACAGTGCTGGTCTCAGGGTTCTGTGGTACAAATATCACAAGGGTCCTTTGTCTCTCACTACAGGACCCCCATGATCCCCATGAACACCGCTAGCAAGGCTGCCTACCTGTCTACCTAGTAGTTCTTCAACCCCCAGCTCCTGAGAGCCTGTGTATTCTGGAACTCTACTGGGCTATGCCACATATGGGACTCCCACTTCACAGAAGGAGAAACTGAGGCAGAGTGATTTGTCTTGGGTCAGCGCCAGCAAAACAAACAGGCTTGCTCCCCACGCCATGCTTCCTCTGGAGGGCTGGACTGGAGGTGTGGCCTGGAGCTCTGCTGCTCCCAGCAGCCTCCACTTGCCCCAGAGTTGGGGACTGAGGTCAGACAGGAGGCACACCAGGCTCGGGCAGCAACCTGAGCTGGCACAGAGCCCCTCGCCCTTGCAGAATGCAAAGGAAAGTTCCACTCAGAAGTAGACAGATAGTTCAGACTCTGTATCCTGTCCCACTGTACATTTTCTAACTTAAATAAGAGAAGTAGGTCCTGCTCCCCCCACCCCAGTTTCTGTTAGGGCCCTTGAACCTAAATTTAAACCCTCAGATTCTATCTCCCAATTGTCACTCAGTCTTCCTCTCACCATCTCTACATTCTGTGCTCCCCTAAGCTTAGGCTTCTCCCCTCCCTGCACTGAGACATTTTAATGTGCAAAGCTGGGTATGCTCTTCCCCAGTTCCTGCTCTTCCATGGCTTCCCACTGCCCAGGCCATTTAACTCGGCACTCAAGGACTTCAGTCTGGCTCCTGGACACACAGCTTCTCCCCATGTGTTCTGGTCAAAGTGGGACCTCCCTGCTCGCTTAGCCTCAGACACATATGGGGCTTCTCTTTCCTGCCCTGGCCCAGACCAGTTCCCTAAATGACATGAACCATGTACCCTAACCTCTTAAAGACCTCTCAGTGGCCCCTTGTACCCGGTAATTCTAGTGTGGGGCTGGGGCAATGTGAGGTATGTGGGGAAGATTTCCGGATCTGGTTTACTACTGTGTGGAATTGGGTAAGAACCCTCCCCCCACACTAGATGTCATTTTCCTCGTCTGAATAATGCAGGAGTAAGGGAAGGTTTGAAGACATGGCTGGCTTCTAAGGGTCTTTATAGGTGGACCATCCTGGCATTCAAGGCCCTGCCCCTCTTCTTCTTCCTCTTTCTGTCCTTCTGGTCTGCCAAGAAGCTGGTTGTCTCACCACCAGGCCCCACTCCAGGGAGATGGTGATGTGCAGGGGGATGGCAAGAAACTAGGAGTGAGACCTCAGTGATACAGACAGCCAAGAAAGATGGAGTTGCCAGGACTTTTATTGGGGGGAGGGGTACTTTCCCATCTTTCCACCCTTTCCCTTCCACATCTGCTTCTTAACCTCCAGAGCCCTGTCCTGGGAAAGGACTGAATGTTTGTCCAGGGGGTGGGGGAGTGGGGTCTCAGCAGTCCCAGGAGGCCTGGTTGTGGGCTGGCTGGCAGCCAGGAACCCGGGCCTCCCTCCCTTCTGTTCCACAGTGACGAGAGGGAGCAGGCCCTGCTCACCCCTGGGAACCAATAAACAGGAAACAGACACCAACCTTGCCTTTGCTCCCTGGGCCTGGTCCCCTCTCCCCATCACAGTGCCCCCACTGCCCGCCAGCTGGCCCAAGACCTGCCTCACCTCTCCTTGACCCCGCTATCTTAGGACTAAAGGCCATCAGAACCAAGAAGTAACACTCGGAAAAATGAACAAAATCAAACCAAGAAGTCTGGACTCTTGGAAAAAAACCTCAGAATCCTTCATCTTGAAACCACGGGATTCTATATTCTTGAGAGTGACAATCTCAAAAGCATACCATAAGTGGCCACAGTTCTGAGGGATTCTGGGGATCTGATTCTTCTGCACTCACACCACTTCTCTTATTTAAGTTAGAAAATGTACAAGGGGACAGAAGCAGATGTGAAAGGGAAAGGGTGGTAAGATTGGAAAGGATGGTAAGATGGGAAAGGACCCCACCCCCCAATACAAGTCCTGGCAACTCCATCTTTCTTGGCTGTCTGTATCATTCACACTCCTGGTGAGACCCAGGGTCCTGGGTCAAGGGCTCCACAAATATTACCTCTTTGGCCTTACATTAACTCTTCAGTGTTCCTATTTTACAAAGCAGGAAACAAAGGTTCAGAGTGGAGGTCAGGGATGACCCAGAAAAGGAGTCAAGAGTCAGAATCAAGACTTTATCAGCCAGACCCCAAAGTCCACCAGGCACACAGAGGCTCAAGCTCCCGACATGAGGGGGCTCCAGGACCAGAATGAAAAGCAGAGGAACCAAGTCTCACCTCCTAGGCCAGATCCAGGGGGTCTGGGGCTTTGACCCGGAAAGGGCTTTGGCTCTGCTCGGCCTGCTACTATGGGCCAAGCTATCCCAGACATGTCCCAGGCAGGGGCTGGTGGTAATAAAAGTAGAGGGAAAGCTGGAAAAAGGAGAAAGATAGTGGGAACTCAGTTCACCCTCCATGATTCCTCTCCTTTTTTCCCACCTCTAAAGGCCCAGTCTGCTGAGCCACTGGCTCTGCCTAAGTGCAGCCAGGACCCAACCTGCCTTCTTGTCTAGAGCTTTCTTTGTCCTCTGCTTCAATAGCTACAAAGAGGAGCTGAGCAGCTGAGAATCTTAGAATCATAAGATCTTAGCATCTCAGTCATGAGGGGAGAAGCTAACATTTCTTTTTTTTTTTTTTTGAGACAGAGCCTCAGCTGTCACCCTGGATGGAGTGCTGTAGCATCACAGCTCACAGCAACCTCCAATTCCTGGGCTCAAGTGAGTCTCTTGCCTCCGCCTTCCAAGTAGCTGGGACCACAGGCGCCCAGCCATTTTTTGGTTGCAGCTGTCATTGTTGTTTGGCGGGCCCAGGCTGGATTCAAACCCGCCAGCTTAGGTGTATGTGGCTGGCACCTTAGCTCGTTGAGCCACAGGCACCGAGCCCAGCTAACATTTCTTGAGCACTTACTCTATGCTGAGCCCTCTTGGTTTCATTTCATTTAACCTCAACAATAATCCTTTGTAGAGTGAGGGGATACTGCTCCTACTTGTCAAATTCTAGGGAGTAAGTAAAGGTTTGCCCAGGGTCCCATAGCCAGCTTGGAGGGGAAAGGAATGCTGAACAGTGCCCTTTACCCTCTACATGCCTCCTCCCTGGAAGCCCCTTAGCCTCTCAGGTCAGATAGCACCAAGGTCACCCATCCCCAACATGGAGCTCCCAGCAAATGGGGACAGAGAGCTCCTTTCCAAGTGTCCCTATGGTCCCAGCTCTGCCCTTTGGCTGGGACAGCCTGGCAGGACGTGACTCCAGCCTTCTCTCTAGGTCCCTGCCTTCCCTCCTTGTCCTGGCTCTGAACTTTCCTACCAAATGCATGTCTTGGGAGCTGCTTTATCCTACTATCTAGTCAGCAAAACTAGGGCCAGCTAGCCCTTGAAGCCAGTCCTATCCCCAGCCTCCTTCTGGACCTCACCTACATCAGGGGACTAGTATCCTTGTTGAAAGTTCCTAGTAAGCAGGCATGGTATCCAAACTTTCCCTGTGTGTCCCCACTGCTTATCATGGGGCTCAACAGTTGACTGATAAATGAATTGTGAATAAAAAATGAACATGGGAAGAAATGAAGGAAGGATAAATGCAGTGGGTCTGAGTTCCTGGGACCAGCACCTACTTGGGGCTCTGAATCTCAGGAGTTAATAGCCTGGTCTCTATCAGTGTGGCAGGCAAAATAATGCTCCCCCCGCAAGATGTCCCTGTCCTAATCCTCTCAACCTGTGAATATGTCATCTTACATGGCAGAGGGATTGCAGATATAATTAAGGATTCTCAGATGGGAAGGGTATTGAATTATCCATTGAATTCAGAATCTGCAGAATCCATTGAAGGATTCTGAGATGGGAAGGGTATTGAATTATCCATCTGGGCCCAATGTAATCACAATGGTCCTTAAAGAGGCAGGAAGAGGTGCATGCATAGTGATAAAGGCACTGTGCTGCTGGCTTTAAGATGAAGGAAGGAACCACAAACCGAGGAGTGCCAGCCATACACTAGAAGCTGAAAAAGGCAAGGAAACTGATTTTCCCCTAGACCTCCAGAAAGAAGGCAGGCCTGTTAGCACCCAGTGAAATCCATTTCAGACTTCTGACCTCCAGAACTGCAGAACAGTAGAAATATGGCATTCTTCTATAGTAATTTGCTGTATCAGCAATAAGCATTTCTTCTATAGTAATTTGCTGTATCAGTAATAGGCATTTCTTCTATAGTAATTTGCTATATCAGCAACTAATACATCATTCACAAGCTGACCTAGACCTCTGGCATCAGCTCATGTCCTTCCCACCCATGGTGCCCTCTGCACTCCCCTCTCACACTCTCCCTGACCAGGAAGGCTCTTAGACCCAGGGGATTTCCCCATACCCCTCCAGAAATAAACCAGAGGACATTTTAAAGTCCCATTAGCAACATTATCACTTCTAGACAGAGTAAGCACCAAAGCCTGCTACAAGTGTAGGGAAAGACCCTGTCTGCACGTGGAGGGCAGGGGAGACCAGAGCAGGAGCCAGTGGTAGGGGAAAGAGTCCTGGGGGCATGAGTCCCCGAGCCTGCCTCCTCTGTCCAGCCCACCTGCCAGCTCTACAGTCTACAAGTGGGAGCTGCTTTTCCCAACAGCCCTGGGAGATTTTTCATGGTGCCCAAGAGCATGGGGGAATCTGTGGCTCTGAGAGGGAAAGGAACTTAAGACTTATTTAAGGCCTCATGGCAGGATGATAGTCTCCTACCTACTGGTGCTGCCCTCTATGTGCTATATCAGGCCATGCCCGGTGAACCCCACAGTTACTGGAGGTTGGGGTTCTGGAAGCACGGCAATCAGTTTCCTTGCCTTTTTCAGCTTCTAGTTTTCAGCTTCAGTTTTGCTCTGCCTCTGTCCAGCCCTGGAATGCTCCAGAGGCTCTGAGGACTGAGAGGTGGGGAGGTGGGGGGAGAGGACATGAGCAATCAGCTCCCATGGGGGAGGGCATCAGCTTCAATAGGCTTCTGCTTCCCAAGGGATCTGGGGCCCCCATTTCAGGGCCTGCCAACAAGGCGCCAGGCTGCCTGGGCACATGTCCCAATAAGTACGCCAGGGCTTCCAGCCTTTCTGGGAAACATGGGCTCCCCCTTCCTCCCGCCCTGCCATTGCCATCCCTGCCAACTTGCAGTGGGAACTCTGTGGGGCCCATGAGGGGCCTGGAAGTCAGAATACCTGGGGCCAAATCCCATGCTTGAGCCATGGGGACTCGGGCAAACCTCTGCGGGCTCTGGGCTGGCTTATTTATTTGAATATTAGAGTTGTGGTAATGCCCATCTAGCTGGAGGATCAGATGGGAGGGATAGGAGCTGCCTTAGGGGGTGAGGGGATGAGCTCCCTATCCTAGGAGACACACAAGCTAGAGCTGTATAGGTGTGATGGTAGCTGCAATAGGACAGGGCATGTTCACCTTCCTCACTGGGGCCCAGTGGGATAAGGCTGTCAACTGCCCCCCTGGGGCTACATGATAGTGCTACTCTCCTAGCCTTTGATTCAAGCCAACGTAGGTCTTCAGGGGGTGGCCAGTACAGCCCATAGCCCTGGTTCACTTTGGGAGCTTTGCTGATTTCCTTCTCTCTACTCTAAGTGATCCCTCACATATCACCCAGCCACATGAATGTTCATAGCTCTGCGTTCACATTGAATGCTGGGGTCCAGGCCTTTGCAAAGCTTTTCAGTTGCTGCAGAAACCCACTACCCCACCACCTCTGCTCTAGCCCAGGCCACCATCATCTCTTGACCTGATTATTCTAGTGGCCTCCTGACAAGTCTCACTGCTTCCACCCTGAGCCCCTGCAGTCTACCCCCATGGAGCAGCCAATCAGGTCACTGTTCTAAGTGCCTGCCCCATCTCACTACAAGTAAATGCCAAAATCCTCCTATTGGCCTATAAGATCTTCCTCGCCTTAACCCACCTCTGCCCTCCCTCACTTCTCTGAGCTCTAAGCTCCTGCTTCTCTGCTGCATCCATACAATCCTCTTGACTGTTTCTTGAACACCTCAGGCCCTTTGCACTTGTTCTTCATCTCTGCCCAGAGTCCTCGTCTCCTCAGACAGCCAGTGCACTTGCTCTCTCACTTTCTTCGGGACTCTGCTCAAACATCTCCTTAGACAGATCTTCTAGCCCTTTCAATCTAAAATAGTACCCCCACCTTGTCATTCTCTGTTCCCTTACCTGCTTTATTTTTCTCCCAGCCCTTACTGCTCCCCGACATATAAAGTCTCCATTTACAGACAGTTCTCACTAGTCTGGAAGCTCCACAAGGGCAGGCCTTTGTTGTGTTTGCTGCCACATCCCCAGGCCTACAAGAGTGGCTGACATCTCTAGGTGCTCAGTTAAGTGTTTGTTAAATGGATGAATGTATCACCCTACCAAGGGCCACCCAAGTCCCTGAAATAAACACATCCTGCCAAGTTCTTTCTCATCTTCTAGCCTCTGCTCATGGCGTGTCCTCCTCCAAGAACCCTCAGCCCTCCCTTTCTTCTGGTGCTCAAGGTCAAGCTCAGGCAGAGCCTCTTCCAGGAATCCCCTCCTGCCAGCTCCCAGGCCAATCTCTCAACTTCCTGAACCCCTTCCAGTCCGCTTCTGGATTCTAAATTCTCTGAGTGTCTCTGCTCTCAGGCAGCCTTGGGGTGCCTCCACCCCATGTGGGGCATCATGTAGAGCCCGAAAGATCACAGATGGGAGGGAGGGCCGCAGGAGGCGCAAGTCCCTACACGGAAGAGGGGGCTGGGGACAGGATTAGCAGCAGCCTCTCCGCCTCCCAAATCCAGCTGGTCTAAGAAATGTAGGGCTGGAAAATGTCAGACTCAACTCTAGTCCATCCCCCAATCTGTTCCTCTCTGGATGGACTCATTGCTGAACAGCATTGCCCCAGCAGCCCAGGGCCCTTGGGAAGGAGTTGGGAGGGGGGATAAACAGAGGAACAAGACAGCCCTCTGCCTGTCCTCCCCCATCCTACCCTCCTCCTGATGGGTGGCATTTAATTATAGATATTTGGTGCTACTCAGAATTCCAAGTGTCCTAATCGCCTCTTCCCTTCCCCCCAGAACCAGTTTCCATGGAAAAATCACATCAAAGAGCAAAGCAGGAGAAGGAGAGAACCCCCCACACACACACACCGTGAGTTCCCTGCTAAGGGGAGACAGACAGAAGAAGGGTAACTGGAAAAACTGCCGGCCTTCATCTGCAAGGCAGGGATCTGGTCAGGCAAAGCATGGGGGCATTTCTGCTGGGGTGGGGGAAGCAATGAGGCCAGGGTTCTGGTGCTCAGGACTGGCTCTGCCCAGCCTTGCTGTATGACCTTAGACCCAGCATTCTCCTTCTCTGGGTCTCAAAGTTTTCCGTAGCCCAACCCCAGACTCTGGTGAATTAAATAACCCCTATGAAGTGTTCATGATGTTGAGAGCATGCCAGTGATATCCATAGTGTCCCCTGACTTGTCCTCCCTACTCAGATAACAGGCCAATCCCACTGAGAAACGGGGATCTCTTGGGGCTTTCACCTCTAAGACACAGATATGCTAGGAGTCAGGGTTTGCAAATATAACCCATACTGTGAAAGATACCCAGGGCTTTTACATTTGAAGAATGAAACAGCATCTGGCATATGTAAGAATTCATAAATATTTGCCATTGTCATTGCTGTTCTGACAGGCTAAATTTTGTGAGTTCATCCATCCTCCATTCTGAGAGACAAGTCATTTCCTGTGTCTGGGGTACAGTTGTCACATGTGTCTAATGAGTACCAGGTACCTGATGACAGGAGGTTGGACTACAAGACTGTTTTTTTTTTTTTGAGATAGAGTCTTGCTTTGTCACATAGGCCATAGTGTTATGGCCTCACCCTAGCTCACTGCAACTTCAAACTCCTGAGCTCACGTGATCCTCCTGACTCAGTCTCTAGCCTGGCTGGGACTACAAGGTGCCCACCACAACGCCTGGCTAATTTTTCTACTTTTAGTAGAGATGGGATCTTGTTCTTGCTCAGGCTGGTGAGACTTGGTACTTTAAGGGACAGAGTATGGGAAAAGTTGTTGATCAGTCAGGCTAATGTGGGCCTAAGTGGAAGTAACAAGGGGCGTAAGGCCCAGACAGCTCTCCCTCAATTCCAAGATTACAGGCAAGCACATGTTCATGAAGCAAATGACCTCTGAGCTTTTTCTTAGTTCCTGCACTCCTAGGTTCTTACAGTTACTGCAGATAGCTGCCCTCCTCTCCCTCCAGACACACCCATGACTACTTCTGTTTCCCTCGATCACCCTGCAGGCTGTCCTTCCTAAAGACCCTCAAAGACCAGGTGGTCTAATTTCCCACTGTACAGATGAGAAAAGTGAGGGCCAGAGAGGACTCTGTCCAGGTGTCAGAGGGAGTTCAGAGACTACGCCAGACCAGGCCTCCCACTTCCCAACAGTAGGGCAACACCACACAGAGTGAATATGGGTTTTGGGCTGAGAAAGACCTGAGTGTGAGTGACTCCTCACACCCTTAGGTTGGGTCAGGGCCCCCTCAGCCAACAGGGCCTCTCTTGTCAGTCCCTGCCTGGGTTCACACTTGTCTATACCCCATAAGCAAAGAGTGATAGCTCCTCTGATAGCCCACACCATGCTATCTCTACCCACAGCACAGGGAGCATGACTGGAGTCCCAGGCCTGAAACAAGGGAATACTGTCTCCTCAACAGAGGCCAGCAGGAGGGGCTGGACAGCTGCTCCCCATTTCTTGGAGCCAGAGGAAGGGGAAAGCAGGATGGATTCAGGCTAGCAAATGGGAGAACTTCTAGGCTTTATGAGGGAGTAGGAAATTAAGAGATGATGACATTTTTTTGAGATGATGAATCTTATCTATTAAAACTTAACAGGTTAACACACCTACGGTGCATCTTAGCAGGGTACTGGCGAAACTTATTAAAGGTAGAGTATTAATGTCTTTATATAGTGATCAAGGAAATGCCATGAAGGATATCTGTAACAGTACAATCAAAATATTTCTGAATGTATATGAAT
>CAUYON010169940.1:0-37106 GCA_963573935.1 Arctocebus calabarensis
GGGGAGCCTTGGAGCTCTGGCTGCCCATGATGGGGGGGTCTGCTGGGGGGCGCCCGGAGCCACCCCGGGCTCGTGCCGCAGGGGATACTTGGACAGGGTCGGCCCGGCTGGAGGAGGGGTGGGGCTGGCGCGTGAGGGGGAAGGGTATTGGGGGGGAAACCGAGCTGCATCCCCGCTCCGCGGCTGACCCGCTAGCTACGCCTGCCGCTGCTCCGCTCCACGCCAGAATGCCCTCAACAGTATATTAAAAGGATCTTGTATGATGATCAAGTTGTGTTTATCCTTAGAGTGCAAGGATATTTCAATATATGCAAATAAATAAATGTGATATCGTACATAACAGAATGAAGGACAAAACCACATGATCAACTCAATAAGATGCAAAAATGGCATTTGATAAAATTAAACTACTTTCATGATAAAAAGCATTTAACAAATGAAGTATAAAAGGAGTGTACCTAAAGACTTTAAAGATCATATATGAAAAAAAATCCCACAGCTAACATCACACCCAGTGATGAAAAGTTGAAAGCTTTCCCTCTAAGATCAGGAACAAAACAAGGATTCCCATTCTCACCACTTCTATTAAACATAGTACTACAAGTCCTAGCCAGAGTAATTAGGCAAGAGAAAGAAGTAATAGGCATCTGAATTGGAAAGGAGGAGATTCAATATTACCTGTTTGCAGCTGACATTATCTTATATTAATATATAGCAAACCCTAAAACCTCCACAAAAAAGGTAAAACTAAAAAAACAATAAAATTCAGTAACGTTGCGGGATACAAAATCAATATAAAAAACAATATTGTTTTTAAATACATAATACTGAACTATTTGTAAAAGAAATCAATAATACTACCATATTTACAATAGCTACACAATATAAATTTATTTAGGAATAAATTTAACCAAGGAGCCGAAAGATCTATATGCTGAAAGGTATAAAATGTTGATGAAAGAAATTAAAGATGACACAAACAAATGGATGTATATCTTGATTGTGTGTCCATAAATATGAAGAATTTATATTTTTCAAATGTACCAAGCATCCAAAAAGATCTAGAGATTCAGTATAATTTCTATCCAAATTCCAATGACATTTTTAACAGAAGTAGAAAGGGCAATTTAAAAATTTTATACAGAACCACAAAGGACCATAAATAGCCAATGCAATCTCAAGCAAAAACATCAAAGCCAGAACCACCATACTACCTGATTTTGAAATATACTATAAAGCTAATAGTCATCAAAACAGCATGATATTAGTATAAAAAGAAACACATAGGCTAATAGAACAGAATAGGGAGCTCAGAAACAAATCCCATGCACTTTCAGTAAATTAATTTTCAACAGAGGTGCTGAGATACACAGTGGGAAATTAAGAGCCTCTTCAATAAACAGTATTGGGACAACTGACTATCCACATCCAGAAGAATGGAATTATACCCTTATCTCACATCATATACGAACATCAATGCACAATGGATGAAAAGCTTAAACATAAGACATGAAAACCATGAAACTACTAGAAGAAAACAGGGAGAAAACTTCATGACCGTATTGTGACCAATGACTTTTTTGATATGCTCCTATCACATCAAACTAAAAAGCTTCAGCACAGCCACCTACAGAATGAGAGAAGATATTTGTAAACCATACATCTCCTAAAGGGTTAATGCTCAAAAGACTCAAACAATTTAAAAGCAAGAAAACAAATAAGCCAGTTAAAAATGGTCAAAGGACCTGAATAGATTACTTTCAAAAGAAAAGGTACAAATGGCAAACACATATATGAAAAAAAGATTAAACATCACTAATAATCAGAGAAATGCAGATTAAAATCACAATGAAATATCACCTCATACCTGTTAGAACAGCTACTATCAAAAATGAAAGATAACAAGTGCTAGTAGAGATGTGGAAAATGGAGAGTCCTTGCATATTGTTGGTAGGAATCAATGTTAGAATAGCCATTATGGAAGACAGTATGGTGGTTCCTCAAAACACTAAAACTCGAACTACCATGATCCAGCAATCCCATTCCTGGGTATATGTCATAAGGTTATGAAATCAGTATGTCAAAGAGCTGTCTGCACACCTGTGACTATTGCAATATCATGCACAATAGCCAAAAGGTTAAACAATCCACATGCAAGTCAGATTATATCAAAAGAATATAAAATTTCAGTTAGGAGAAATAAGTTCAAGTGATCTGTTGTGCAACATGTTGGCTGTATTTAATAACCTTATACTTGAAAACGACGAATAGTGGATTTTAAGTGTTCTCTCCACAAAAAGTGATAACTATATGAGTTAATTTATATGTTAATTAGCTCAATTTATCTATTCTACAATATACACGTATTTTGACACATTGTCTTATAAACAATAAATATATAAACATTTTAATTTTCAATTAAAAAGAAATTAGAGGGTGGTGCCTATGGCTCAAAGGAGGAGAGTGCCAGCCCCATATGCCAGAGGTGGCAGGTTCAAACCCAGCCCTGGCCAAAAACTGCAAAAAAACAAAAAAAAGAAATAAAATAAATTAGAAAAAGAACTAAAAGGCATGCAAATTAGAAAAGAAGTAAAATTATTTTTATTTGCAGAAGACATTATCTTATATATATAGAATCCACATGAAAATGATAACTAATAAATGAGTCCATCAAGGTTACAGGATACAAGATCAAAAAATAAAAACAGACTATTTATTTGCACTAGTAATGAACAATTCAATAATGAAATTAATAGATCAATTCTGCATACAATAAAATAAAATGAGTAATATACTTAGCAATAAATTTAACAACCCAATGTTTATCAGTGAATGGATAGAAAATGTGGTATATTTGTATAATATTAGTCAGTCATGGAGGCTGAGGAAGGTGGATTGCCTGAGCTCAGGAGTTCAAGACCAGCCTGAGCAAGAGTGAGACCCTGTCTCTAAAAATACCTGGTGTTCTGGCAGGCACCTGTAGTCCCAGTTACACGGGAGGCTGAGGCAAGAGAATTGCTCGAGCCTCAAGAGTTTGAGGTTGCTGTGAGCTGTGATGCTACAGCACTCTACCAACAATGACAAAGTGAGACTCTGTCTCAAAAAAAAAAAAAGTATTATTCAATCGTGAAAAGAAGAAAGTGATGATAAATGCTACAACTTATATGAAATGTGGACATATTCTCCTAAATGAAATAAGAGGGTCACAGAAGGCCACACATTATATTTTAATTTATATGAAATATCCAAAGAAAGGATGTCCATGGAGAAAGAAAGTATTTTAGTGGTTTCCAAGGTTTGTGTCTGGGTTTGGGAGCAGAGATTAACTGCAAATGGCACAAATAATATTTTCGAGATACTGGAAATATTCTACAATTGAATAGGATATAAAAATTGTGATGATGGTTGCATGACTGTGGAAGTTTAATACAAAATCATTGCATTTTACACTTAAATCAGGTACATGTTATGTTAATTATACATCAATAAATATGTTAAAATGATCTCTTGCTAATGGTGTTTTTATGCTGTTATCAGAGTATTCTGAGTCAATTGGAGATCTTGGAGGAAAGAAAATCTCACTCTCACATTATTACTCAGATTCTGCTTCCTATGAGAGTCATCTTGGTATCCAGATGCTAAAAGATATTGTTCTGTTTCATTCATTCATTCTTTCATTCACCTAGTTTTAGCATCGTGAGTCATATATGAGCCACTTAGTTTTGATACAAGGCTGTGATCCTTATCATACATCAAAAAGTGCCATGAAAAGAATGGGCTAATCTTGTGTACAAGGTCATCTGGAGCTATTATTGACTGTTTGCACTGGGTTTAGGGCTACATGGAATTTGAGATCCCTTTTAGCACAAGCACCTGTTATTGCCATGTTCAAAGGTGGTCTTGAAAAGAGGCAGAAACAGGTTTGTTTTGTCTGACAGGAATGCCAGAATGATTAATTATTCTTTTTGTCCACTTCAACTCACTGTGTCAGTATCTTCTTTTCCCCTCACTCTACAGGTTATTATTTGAGAATTGATGGCATAACCTTTGTCTAATATTTTATTCATTTATTCATCAATCTTATTGATTCTGAGGATGAATTTCTATATCCAGAGAAAGCTAATGTTAAACTGATTGTTAAGCAGAGACTCTGTCTGTCTAATAACAACTTGTAAATGCTATTTAATAGCTAGAGGTAGAACCAATATTATTAGGAATAATTTACAGGCAGGAAAGTTGGCATACCTGCATACATAGGAACCCTATTGTGGGTCTGCCATAACTGTGACTGTGTGTATGTATATTTAGGTGTGTGTGTTTGGGAGGATGATGTATTTTATTGAAGGAGCTGTGTCTGAGATCTCTATTACTTGGAAACTGTTATCTCCTCATGAGTAAAGTTGTAAATAGCCGAATGACCAATGGTTTGTTTCTATACCCTAAAATACCCTGATACCTGTTTGGGGAGAGCCTGGTTAGCCTTTGATAATTTTGATTGCATTCAGTTGACAGAACTAACATAAAAAACTTGGATAATTGGAAAGAAGGTGAAAGTTTTCCATTCTTTTAAGAAATCTCAGGTTAATTTTATGCTTCCATAAATGTTGATAATAGCTTTAGTTTTGATATTATCTATTAAAAATTCTCCTTCCAAACTGAATATCACCTACTAGAGAAAAATTAAAATTTTAGTGAAGAACTAAATATCTCTAATTTGTCCTATATATTAAATACCTAAGTAATGAATTATCAAAATTTCATTTTACTTATACAAGAAAATTCTAATATTCACAGTACTGGTGTCAGTAAGGTGACAGAATAGCCAAAATATTTTTATTATACAGAACCATTATGGACTATCTCTATGTTGTAATAAAGAGGTTTCTTTTTTCTTTATTTTTAAGGCATTTCAGATGCCTTTACCTTCATTTATACAGGCTACATCATACAACAAGCTCCAAGGGGAAATATTAAAGTGTGTGTGTGTGTGTGTGTGTGGTGGGGGGGGGAGTTGAAATAAAAGTGCAAAAAAGTAACATTTTAAGAAATTTTGAGAAATACACTCTTATTTAAAGAGAACCCTTATACCTAGAATTTATTCCCTTTATGAATATGTTAGCTAACCATCTGGATAGGGATTGTCAGAATGCAACATCCAAATTAATACTTTTATTAGGTATGTATATCTATTGGATAACTGAAAAGTATTTTTTGTCTTGTGATTTTATTTTCAACCTAAATTATGGAAAATTAATCATTAACTTGTTGCCACCAAAGCAGGTTCATTTGCCCACTGCCCAAGAGGAAATCAATGCTCAGAGACAGCAAGATTTAAAGGAGAGTAAGAGTTTATTCCGCATAGAGCTAAGTAGAGAGATGAGAGGAATTTCTTACACCCACCTTTCTGAGAATTTAGGAGGAAGAGTTTCGAAAGACAGTTTGGTGGGCAGGGTGTTAGGCAATTAGGGTCTGGTAATTGGCTGGGTTCAGGGAAACCATTAGTCCCTTGGTATAGGATGCTGTCTGAGTTGGATCAGCCACTCCACTGAAATGTAGGACCTTGGGTGAGGGGTGGAGGTCCAAGGCCAGTTGTGTCAGTTTCTTGGTCTGGTTAGGTCAGTCAATCCTCTGAAATGCAGGACCTAGAAGATATCTTCAAAACTACTCTTATGTTGCTAACACATGATGTTATCTGAGAAGAAGGGTTAAGAATCTTAACGACCACCAGCTGTGCCCTCTTGGGTAGCAATTACAGAGAAACAAATAAGGGGACAGTGACTATTATCAAGCACACAAGGGGACAGTGGCTGATTACTATCATTATTTTAGCTACACCTGTTCCTTCACACAGTTTGGGGGCCCTCACCCTACTTTGCACATCCTACCCCTTCATCAATTTGTCAGTAAGGGCAGTTTCAATTTTTTGGTAGAAACATAGAAATTAAAAATTCTTCCTTTCGGCATTTTATTTCTGATAAACTATAGAAAGCTTTTTTTGCATGCAAAAATTTTTTGGCAAATTAGTATTTATTATTTATCTTAATTTCATTGTGAGTGAGTAAAGGTTAACTCAACAACCCTGCATGTTTAAACTAGGCACATTCCGAAGAAGGGACTATCTTTAAGACAGCCCTTGCCTGGCTCCTAGGAGATAACCTCTGTGGCCTGGGAATATTCTTAAGTATAAGTTTATTTTGGTATGTCTGAGTCCTTGGGACATGCTGTACCTCTTTGACCAGTTAAAGTTTATCCTAGCAGTGTGATTTATTGTGAATGCCTGGTTTTTCTCTGGAGGATAGACTGGAATCTGAGTAGTTGTGGTTAGTTATACTTACATGATTGACCCACAAGAAAAGCCCTAGGTCCCAAGGCTCACATTAGAGTCTACATATCAGTTCTGGTAGAATTAAGTGCATCCATGTGTGACTTCTCTGGAAAGGGACACTCAAAAACTTGCCTCTGATTTCTCTTACACGTTGCCCCATGTACCTTTTCTCTTTGCTGACTTTAATTTATATACTTTCAACTATAATAAACTATAACTGTGAATACAAGAGCTTCCTTGAGCCCGTCTAGATCTCCTGGTGAATAATGGAGCCTGAGGGTGGTCCTGGTGTACCTAACTTAGTTTCAGAAGTGCGATTTGCTAGAACAAACCTGACTCACCAAAACATAGTGAATATATTGTGATGGATGATAAACTTTTGTTGCCTAGATGGCTACTGAGTCATCTCATGTTATGAGATTGTAGCTGTTATGTGATCAGTTACAGGAGGTAAAATTTACATGACAATGGAATTTACAATCCTGAGAAGTTGGCTTACTGGATACATGAAGAACTCCAAAATAATGAGAAGCAAAATAGATAAACCTTTAGTTATTTATATCTGTAATAGACAAAGTGAAAGTAAGAGAGAGTGTTGAAATGGATCATAGAACTACACTGAACTCAGATTTCAGTCAGTCTGAGCCATGATTTCTAGCTTCAGAACAGCTATGAATACCAAAGGTGAAAAAAGTGCTAGAACAACAGATAGCACCTCTGTGACCTCTGGTCACCAAGAAGGTAGCAGGTGGAGGAAAATCCAACAAGCTGCTGAAACCAGTAGGCATAGTGTTAAAGAGTTATCTCCTTTTGTAGAACAATAATCAGCTTCCTGAAGAACCTAGAATAAAAATGGATTGTGAAATTAACTAACTTAGCAGTAGTCTTCTTGGTTTTGAATGCTTGAAGAATGGAGAAGTATGTTTGTATTGATGTAGGACCCACAGTTTACTATTGAATAAATGGTACACATGATCCAAATACATGTAGTTCCTTCTGAGAGGATAGCTACTCTTGTGGACTGAATAAAAGCCACTATAAAGTCTGCTCATCCAGAAAAGGGAAATGATTTTCCCCCTCCTTTAAAAGGCAAAGAGAACTCCTAAGATGAAGCAGCTGATAATTTTGTAAATACAAGCAATGCTGGATTAACTTTACAAAGACTAAAATGTTTATCCATTTACTATGTTATATCTCTTACTCAGGTTGTGGTAAATGCTATAATTTAGGGGGACTTTTTGCATGGTCACCCCCATGTAATATTGTTGTTGTAAAATCAAGCAATGATTTGAGAAGCTATATCAGATTTGCCATCTCAGCTTCCCCCATGGGAGTCACACATGCTAAGAAAATTATAGTAATTCACAAGAGAATGGAGAAAGAAAAAGGAAACAGTTAAGGGACTCACTTCAGCAAAGTGAAAATAATTAAATGATTATTAAGGAATGGGATGAACAAAGTTGCACTGAAAGTATTGATTCTTATATTAGGAAGATATGAAAACACAAGGGTTGATGGAATTAAGGTCAACGTTTGGGTGAAAATTGAAAATTCTGAACAGGATTTATGTGAAGTGATTATATCTTCTTTTCCTACATGTATTACTGAAATAGAGATTCTGTCTACTAAGGAATGCTTTTTTCTATCTAGTATGATAAACAAACACAATCCACTTTACCCTCTGGCCAGTATTAACTAGACATACTAAATGGGAACCTGTAGAATTTCCTGGGCCCACTCAAGTTGTTAATTTGAAAGAATATAGAATATATGATGGGGAAGATTAGATTACCACTTTAATTAATAACATGTTAGAAGCTGGAGTATTGTGACTAATAGATTTTCTATACGGTAGCGCTGTGTGGCCTATGAAAAGGCAGACATTTCATGGAAACTAGCAGTCACCTATCAAGGTTTGAGTACCACAGTGCCACATATAGCAGAATCAGTCTAACACAGTGGTTCTCAACCTTCCTAATGCCACAAAGTATTTTCATTGTTACAAAGGGGTCGCAACTCACAGGTAGAGAACTGTGGGCAGAATGAAAATATTGAAGTTAAAGAACACAACTATTCAGTGATTGAGTTATCACTGAAAATGCTTCTTTTTTTCATGATACCAATGAGTCAAAAGCAATTTTCTTTTATCTAGGAAGGATCCCAAATTACATTTACTATTTTGCCGCAGGGTTATTTGAATTTGCCAGGTTACTGCTGTTATTTAGTTATGAGGGATTTGGACTTTGTGCTTGTGTCAAGTGCAATAATAAAGTATATCAAGGCGTGAAGATAACATCATGATTTGAAGAACAAGCTGGAACTTACTTAAATGCAGTGGTGCACATGGCTAATAAAGGATAGTGGATAAATACAACAAAGATCCAAGTACCTGACTAAATGATGACATTCCTAGGAAGAAGCCAATGAGCTATTTCACAGGCAACAAAAAAATAAAGTTCTATCATTGCTTATCCCTGGAAATAAGCACAGAATCTTGTTGCGCTTTTGGATTTTTGAAATTGTGCATATTATATCTGGGAATATTGTTAGCCCCAATTCATTAAACTACCTATAAAAAGGCCATATCTGAATTGGTGCCTGAACAATAGCAGGTTATGTCTAAAATGCAGAATGTGGTGGCTTAATCAATGACTTTAGGTCTCTTAAGATCTATACTCAATATATGCGATATGATTTTGGAAGTATCTGTAACTTACATTTCTTCAGACTAAAGCTGTGTTGCTTAGCACTGACTACTGCAATTTTGGACCAGAAATTTTTCAGACATGAGAGTTCATTACTCAGTATTTGAGAGATAATTATTGGTTTGTTATTGGGCATTTATTGAAACCACCCTACAACGGGGAGACATACAATAATCTTGAAACCATTACCCATAATATCTTCAACAATATCTAATAATTAAGGCAGTGTCAAGAACAGTGCCATAATAAAATGAAAAAGGTTGATACAGGAACGTGCTCCTGGAAGAATACAACGATGTACTCATTATGTTCATCGTTAGGTATATTCTTTTACCTTAGCCCAACTTTAGCATCATGTGAGGAGTTGCCAGATCCTATTGCCACAGGGGTGGGAGGTTCTCTATGCATAGCTCTCAATTGACCAGCAAATAGCTGCTCAGTATATGAATGGCATTCCAAGGTTGATGGATAGTAGGAAGGCTACTGCACTAGAGCTGACTTATGAAAAACCACTGATTGAAGAAGGTAAGAATAAATCAGCTGAAAGGGCTGAATTGTATGTTTTTTTTTTCTCTTGTAGTGATAGAAGAATTGAGCAATAATAAATTAAAAATCTCTGGGTTTATTAAAATTCATAAGTGAAATAAGGCAGTGGAATAAGGAGAGGGCCAATGGCCTGGCTACATGGTCAGGAAGATGGGCACAGGAAAGTTGAACTGCTTTTTTTTTTTTTTTTTTTTTTTTTTGCAGTTTTTGGCCGGGGCTGGGTTTGAACATATCACCTCCGGCATATGGGGCCTACTCCTTTGAGCCACAGGCCCTGCTGGAAAGTTGAACTGTTAAAAGATTACTATATGTGTCACAACCCTATGAAAATCACAGTAGGAATTTAAGAGGCACATTAAAGTAGAATATGTTGTTGCCCATCAGAAGAATCACGTTCTCCAATTAAAAGGTAATTGGAAACATCAAGGGGGACATCTTGGTGCACCTGTCAAGATGGCCACTTAGGTCCATGGTATGAATGAAAATAGAGTAACTGCAGCCATGCAGAGATGGGATCATCATCAACAGAGTCTACTTACACCTCTGAGGCACAAAATGTCAAGAACTAATCTGTCTGCCAACCAGAGGGACAAAGACTACAGACAGATATAGGGCAGATCCCCCAGGGAGTGGGGTGAAGGCCCCACTTGTAGATGACACATTAACTACATCAGAATACTACCAGTGGCCCTTGGAGGCTATAAATAGTGCTGAGAGAAATAGATATTTACTATGATCTAAGTTTTGCATACCTAATGGTACATACAAATTCTTCAAACACTATAAAGGATTGGAACAGAAGACACTGTACCAATTTAGAATAGAAAGTTGTAATTCTTCAGATCAATGATCACACTTTATAGCCCACAGGGTTCAAAAGTGATCAAAGAGTTATCATATCAGGGGACTAATCATATTGCATATCGTTCTCAGAGTAGTGATTTAACAAATAATTGGAATGGACAATTAATTTTTTTTGTCTAAAATCAGCAGCGATAAAAGTATGAAAGGCTAACTTACACCCCTTTATGAGTATATATTCCCATTCTTGCAAAGCAGAATTCCCTTTTGGTAAACTCTTTTATTTTTCTTAGAGATTTTTGGGAAAAGGGATAAGGAGGATGCTGGTGCAACTGTATAATGTTTCCTCCCATCAACCCATAGTTCTTTTTTTCCTACCAGATTCAGTGGTCCCAGAGCTAGGGTTGCAACTGTGGATGTCAGAATCAGGGATGATCTCTGAGCAAAAACTGTAAACTACTTCTTTAAATCTTTGTGCCAGTATCCCCAATGGCCCTGATAGGATGCATTGTGCCTTCATCCCACCTGGAAAATTGAGGTTGACAGTGAATGAAGCTACATTGTGTGGTCAAGAAAGTGCACTGGTGCTATCCTGTGTAACCTCATCCTATTTCAGTTAGAATGGACCAAGTTTCTCCTCACACAGATAGTGTTGAAAATTGCTGAAGGTAGGCACTTATGAGACTGGTAGTGCCTTATCAGTGATCTGGAAAATTGCTGAAGGTAGGCACTTATCAGTGATCTGGACAAAGACAATTGCTAAATCTAAGTTTCCTTCCAAAGATGGAAAATTTGGATAAAAATAAATGACAAATGGGAAGATGTAGCAATAGTAGTTGAGGGTAAAGGAATGATAAAAGAGTTATGGAATAAGGAAAATCCAGAGATTTGGAGCAAGAACATGCTATTATTCTTTTTTTTCCCAGTGATAAAAAGGTTTAATAATTAGAGTGTATAAGCTGTGAGATATGACCTTGTGATGCTATAATCGTTTTTTCCTTAGTTTTTTTTTTAACAAGTGAACAGCTTATTAAGAATTAAACAAAGGTATAATGTGAGGCAGTACAAGCAAGACTCTCAAGATAGGTATAATAGTACTACTCACACAAAAACCTAAATTTCAACTCAAAAAAAAAAATCACAAGACAAAAGAGAAAGTAATTTCACTGTTATAAAATAAGATATTTCATTCAAAGTATTAACCCTGCCCCCCCAAAGCCCAACCTCCCAACACACAAAAAACTATCTGGAAATATTGCTATGCTAACATATTAACCACAGTATAATCATTCATAGAAAAACAGTAATTAAGCAATGAATTAAATGAAGTAACAAAGTTCAAACTATCATAAACTCATAGACCACAATGATTTTACAAAACAAGCAATATTGAAATATTTCTTCTTTTTTTAATGTTTATAAGATTTCTGGAATTGCTTGTTTTATAAAATCATCTGAGTGTTTTTAAGTCCTTGCTTCCTATTAAGCAAAAAGTCCTCAAACATTCTTCAGCTTCTGAAAGTAGGATATCATTGTCTAACCACAAGACAGAAAGAATGATTCCTCTTCTAATAACCAAATAAAGAGGACCTGGCAGAGATGTGTTATGGAGACTCCTGCTCACAAACTACTCACAGAAATAACTTTTCATAAATCAAGATGAAATTAATAGTAACTATTTGCATGTGCTTTTATAACAAATTTATGCCTCTTGGAACTTATTCTATTACAGTAATTCTGTCTTTATAATTTTGTTTAGATTTTGAAAATTTACCTGGCCTATCTACTGAAGATTTTGTCACCCTCTGTATTATACATAGATATCTTGATTTTAAAGTAAGTACCCTTTTAATAAAATTATTATTAAAACCTCAAAAAAAATTTTTAAAACCTAATGTACAAAAAATTAATTGGGAAATAACAGATCTATTCACAGTTATGAGCAATGATCCACATACTGTGTAGTTTTTATTTTCCATTTTGCATCTGTTACTGTTAAAGAAATATACCATTAATTGATTGGGTATTTTTCATGGGATAAGATTTTACCCAACTTAGTTTATAAAAGAAGATCTACATTACTGAAATAAAGCTATTCAGAAGCCTAACAGAATTTCTAAAATATAATTTCTTCTCTTTGGAAAACATTAGGAGTTGAAATTAAATGGGTATTAATTATAAAATTAATTATTAATACTTATTAAATTATTATTTTATCATAACTATGTGACAATCAAATCTCAATTAAAGGATATTAGGTTTCTTGCCTTACTGGTTATGTTTTCATCAATAAATATATGCTTTTGAAGCTTCAGGTAAGCATTCTCCTAGTAATATTAGTACTATGTATTTGAATATTGTAAATGAATAAATCTCTATTTTCAAATGAAAATAAAGATGAATTTTATCCATATCCTAGATACATAAATTTTTCTCTAATTTTTAATAATATTAACTTCTAGGCAATCCAGAATATGAGATGGATCTATCAGCATTATGGGACCATAGAGTTAAAAGCTTGAGATACAATTATAATTTTCCTTGGCTAGAAGGTGAGGAGTAGGGCCCTATTGCTCAGGGTAGCTGTGTCTCATAATCCCCATGTTCATTCTCCTACAAGTTCAGCCTGACCTAGTCTTCAATACAGAGATTTAGGGAGGAAAGCAGCAACAGTTCAGAAAGATGACACAGTTTCTGCAGCCATGAAAATAAAGTAAATATAAGTCAAAGGACAGTGATGATGGCAGTGGACTTTACATAGGTAGTGGAGCCTCGTCCATGAATACCTTATTATTTAAGAATGTATGATAAATTATTTCTGAATAGTAAAATATAGCTGTTGCCCTAAATCATCCCCACTAGACTTAACTTATTCCCAAGAGGTAATTTAGGAAAAGCTTAAGTGTTAGTAGGAGTCACCACCCACATGTAAGATGACCTAAAATTGTATCATTTATTTTTGGTTACTTTAACTTTGTTAAACCTAAATTTTGTTGTAACAGATTGGAGAAATATGGAATGAAATACATGAAGAAATAAAATTGGAAAAGTTAAGACCAGTGACTACAGATAAAAAAGTTTTAGAATCTATTACAGTAGCATCAGAAAACATTGGAAAGATGGTTGCTTCTCTGCAAAGTGAGATGATTGAAAGTCAAGCACGCCAAGATGTACTAAATGAACAAAAAATATATGCAAAAGTAAGCCACCTTGTGGGGGTTGGGATTGAAGACAGGTTGGTTAATAGATACAAAAATATAGTTAGGTAGGAGGAATAAGTTCTAGTGTTTGAAAGCACATTGGGGTAACTATAGTAACAGTAAGTTATTTTAAATAGCTAGAAGAGAAGATTGATAACGTTCCCAACACAAAGAAATGATTAATGTTTGAAGTGATGAATATCTCAATTACCACAATTTCATCATTACACATTATATGTGTATATCAAAATACCACATGTGTCCTATATGTACAACTATTACGTATCAATTTAAAAAGTAAGTCACAGATACCATAGAAGCACAAGATAATAATTTCAGTGTATAAACTAGATTAAGTTGTCCATAGAATTTTCTTATTTAAAAATGTTTCAGCCTGGAGCTATTTCATGGTTTTCTGTCATAGTTATTTTCAGTCTTCGTGTGGTTTTAAAAGAAACCATGGAGTTAAGAGCTTGAGATTCCATTGCTATATTCAATGCTGTTTTATGGCACTGTAATTTACATTATTAACATTCTTAACATTGTTAAAAAGTAATGTGACACCTGAGACATTTTTATTTTGTGAAATAAGTTTTGGCCTCCTTAAATGTATAAATTTAACAAATTCTATCCAACTTTATATCTCTGTGACTATATGCATAACTTCACTGAGAGATAAACTTGGACCCCATCCTTCACTCTATGATAGGTCCTTGCTGATATTCCAACTACAGGCATGTTACTGATTGGCTTCATCCTCACCATGCTCCAAACCCTCGCCATGCGCATCCTATAATTACAGAGATGAAAGTCTCTGAATTTAACTATCGGAAAAAGCCTGTCAGAAAATATCAACCTTTTTCCCTAAAACTTGACACAGTTTGGAAACTGAACACGTCATTTATTTTTGAGTAAATAGGTTATGTGGTTATTTAATTTAACATGTGTCACGTACCAGCCACGACACAGTGAGTTTACTTCCTAGTTGGCCTAGTGGTGCGAAGAGACTGAAGAAAATTATTAGTAGCAGTTATAGAATATTAATATAGAAAAATAATAGACACAGACAAAGAGATAATTTTAAGAGCAGTAGAGCTCAGGAGGCGGCACAGACTTCTTCGTGAGGCTTCCAGTATGCTGCCCTGAGTGTCAGGCTAGCTCTGCATTTATTTCATACATCAGTGTTACAGTCCTAAATCTCATGAAAGCAAGGCAAACAATCCTGCCTAGGTTCTTACTGCGCTTGCATTCCTACTAACTAGACTAACTCTACAGCTGATTGTGTTAATTATAAGGATTTACTTACTGCGTTTTACTGCTTCAAAGTATAATGGTCTTAATGTAAACAAAGTCTTGACAAGGAAGCCAATCAGAGGATGACTCAAGGACCAAATCCTAGCTGACCCACAATCACCACAGATGTGATGTTTTAATACTCTGACAGCCTTGTGTCCAAACAGATAGAGTCCTCTGGCCCAATCAAGGTGACAGAAGAAAAGAAATCTTTCTTCTCCTTATCGGGTCTGGAACAAGTCTTTCTGAGCTGGACAAAGTTTAATGAATTTACATTCTTCACTCCCAAAACCACTCCCTCAGAGCACACAGCCTTGCCATGGCAGAAAGCAGCTTCAAAGCCTCCAGTCAGCGGGAGCCCCAAAGCTGCAAAGGGAGGGGAGAAATACAATACGCCAGGCTGCAGAAATATTAAAGTGACGGGATCTTGCACTTTGTGCTCAGAGCCCTGGAAATCAGTCCAAATTGAAATCCCCATAACTGTCTCCCTTTGTCTAGACTTTGTTCCCTATTCCTAAAAATATTTTTAATCTACGGGCTCGGAGCCTGCGGCTCAATGGGCTAAGGCGCCAGCCACATACACCTGAGCTGGCGGGTTCGAATCCAGCCCCCAGCCTGCCAAACAACAATGACGGCTGCAACCAAAAAATGGCCGGGCATTGTGGCGGGCGCCTGTAGTCCCAGTTACTTGGGAGGCAGAGGCAAGAGACTCGCTTGAGCCCAGGAATTGGAGGTTGCTGTGAGCTGTGATGCCATAGCACTCTATCCAGGGTGACGGCTTGAGACTCTGTCTCAAAAATATATATATATTTTTTTAATCTACTAACAATTAATGATGGAATATTAGTTTCAAACTTACAAAATCATTATTACTAGCAATGCAAGCACATCAAGAAATAACTCCTCCCTTAGTTCTTCCCACAGGCACCCTTCAAATTTGTCCATAGATAAAAAGATGATAATGAATATTCCCCACTCCCTACTTCTGTTTTGTGATCCTCTATGACTATAATTAAATATTTAAAACCTTTTATGGTGATTTTAAAAACATTTTCTACTGCTTGATCTTTCCACATGGATTGTTAAATGTTTATATCTTCAGCCTAGTAGGAACTTGTGTGCATCCACCTGAGAATTCCGATCCATTTTATACACCAGTTGCTTGACAGTTTTGCTTGGTGCGAGTTTTTATTACATGAGTGCTGCTATTTAACCTATTTATTTGCTCTGAAGTGAGGCAGCAGAAATAGAACTTCTGCTACCTCACTATCATTAGTTATGTCAAATGGCAGAGTGTCTGCTATGCTGATTTATTGAATATTGTTAATTTGTCATTATAGCTCTGACCCTACTTTTTTTTTTTAGCAGTTGTTTAATTAAACATTCTTAAATTCCAAGTCATGTTCAGCAGAGAGTGCAGCCATGTCCCCTAGGGCCATCCAGGTGAGCTCTACCCACTCCTGGCCATAGCCTTTGCCCTATGGACACCACGAGCTGTAGCTGTGGCTGCTGACCAGTGGGGCCCGGGCCTTAAAGCTGTACCAGACTCCTCACCCACTCTACCTCAGTGACCTCTCTGAGCCTGTACCTCACCAGCCACTGGGAAACCCAGCCCAACTTGGCCTCGCCTAGGCAAAGCCCCTGCCAAGCCACCAGGATGCCACATGTCCTAAGTGGCACAAGGTCAGACGTAACTATGTCCACAAACATCTGTCTTTCCACAAGGTCAAACTTCGATTGATGCTGTATCAATCATAAAAGCCATGAGTTACCTGGAATTCCCAAGGAGGCAAAGCTCCTTAGTGCTACCCATTCCCTTGGTAGTCAGAGCCATAGGCCCCTTGGCCAACCTACAAGTCAGTCAGTATTGCAAACCATACAATTAGTAGTATACTTAACCAACATATAAATGTTATAGGTTAAATTTTCCACATCAAAGTAGCATTTCACATCAACAGAAAAGGGGATAGAAAAAGGTCTTAACAAAATAGTCCAAGGAGAGCAATGTGGACAAGAAGAGTGCCTTGGGCTGATCTGATGGTTAGCCAGGCAGAGTGCTTGATCTGAGAAGAGACTTTGTCTGCAGATACTAGGTGCTGATCATGAGTGACAGCAAAGCATTATCCTTGGAGATGGCCACATCTAGCTGGTGAAGTTTTGTTCTTTATATGGTGCTTGAGTCCTCTGGTGAGGACTGATATAGTAAAGGGTTATATCCTTATCTGGTGGGGTATAGTCTTTATTGATTAGGTATATATTTGATCCTTGTTGGTGTGATGCCTTTTAAAATATAAAATGGAGCTCGGCACCCCTGGCTCAATGGTTAAGGCACCAGCCATATATACTGGGGCTGACAGGTTCAAACCCAGCCCAGGCCTAAACAACAATGACAACTACAACAACAAAAAATATATAGGCAGATGTTGTGGTGGGCACCTGTAGTCCCAGCTACTTGGAACACTAAGACAAAAGAATCACTTAAGCTCAAGAGTTTGAGGTTGCTGTGAGCTATAACACCATGGCACTCTACTGAGGGCAACATAGTGAGACCTGTCTCTAAATAAATAAATAAATAAAATATAAAATGGAGTCTTTTTCTAAGACAGAATCACTTATGTCAAGGGTGCTGTATAAGCAACACTTTTGGGTGGCAGTGGGTGTGGTAAGACAAGAAGAATGGCAGCTGCACAAATGCCACAGAGGGCAGTCAGGTTTCCCAGGGCCAAATGGAAGGCAGATCTACAAGCTCAGCCATTCCTTTAGACCGTGAAGTCAGGCAGATCCGGGTCCAGAGGTGACTATCCTGTCCCAACTGGTGAACCCTACTAGTCCTGACAATGACAGACAAAGGTCTTAAAAGGGTCTGGAAAGTGAGTGGAGCCCAGGACAATGGCAATTGGTCTTTGTCCTACCAATCCTTTATGTCACAAGAGAAAAATGGCAGAATAACATACCATATTTGGTCAATTAGAAATACTCACAAGCCTTTGGGAAGATTTATTGGCCATTTTTAGAAGGCAAGTGTGTATAATAGGAAAAAGCAGCTCTTAACTCCACCCCCCAAATCTTTTAAAGGAAAACATTTGCTGTATTTGACTGTTTTACATATAAAGAGCTTCTTAATGCATGATGGAGTTAGAAAATCACACATCTTATAAATTCACATTTGTTTTTTAAAAGTCCGGGAAAAGAAATGTCTCTTGGAAAATGATTGAAAAAGTTACAGACCTTCTCTGGAAGCAACACCAGGAGCAACACATGTGCACAGTTTGTTCAGTGGGTGAGAGGGCATGGATTGGACAAGCATGAGATGGAAAAGAAGGAGGCTCTGTGCCAGACTGTTAGTGTTTGGAAGATAGTTTCATAGTGTGCATTTTATTCTAAATTATGGTATAGAGAGAGTGGACAATGCTAAGTACTTTTAGGGCAGTGCCTGTGGCTCATTGAGTAGGGTGCCGGCGCAGTATACCGGCGGTTCAAACCCGGCCTTGGCCAAATTGCAAAACAGAAAAATAGCCAGGCGTTGTGGCAGGCACCTGTAGTCCCAGCTACTCAAGAGGCTGAGGCAAAAGAATTGCCTAAGCCCAGGAGGTGGAGGTTGCTGTGAGCTGTGTGACGCCACAGCACTCTACCCAGGGCAATAAAGTGAGACTCTATCTCTAAAAAAAATACTAAGTACTTTTTTTGAAACATCCAGTTTTTCTAGATGTTCTGAAATTCCTGATGTGTGTTAAAAGTAGAGGTAGTGAAATAACATATTTCGTAAATATCTTTCTGTTGAAATTTATATAAAATGTTTTGAGGGAGAAATGTCCAAAACACCTCTTGAGTAACACATTTTGTATTTGTGCACGGGTTCAGGGATGAGTGGGGGGAGAAGAAAGTGCAGAGAGCTCTATGCTAGTATGTTTATAATGAGGCAAGAGAAACTGTTTTACTTAGCTGTATGTGTAGTGTATATAAAAGATAAGTGAGTCCTACTTTACAGCATCTAGTCTTTCTAAATGTTTAAAGAAGTTGCCAGTGTATGACAAGAGTAGAAATAGTAACATAATATATTTTGTATATTTTCTTTTAAAACCCCTAGGAAAGATTATTTACTAAAAATTTGAGCATTATAGCCCACTGGGTGGATGGAAAAGGAAAGACTCTACTCTAGGCCAGAATGTTTGAAAACTTGAGAGACTTTTCAAATTGTAACTGTTGTTATCTATGTGCAGTTTATTCATGACTGCTGTGTATATAGCAGACCCAATAACTCCTTACCGGAAACATCTAGTCTAGATGTTTAGAAGTGCCTGATAGATGTGTACATATTACATGTAGAGGTAGTAAAATAGCACTTTGTAAATGTCTTTTTGCTCAAATTCATAGGAAATACTGTCTTTTGGAAATGGAGTTGTTACACTACTTCTGTGAGCAGTGTAGTGCCATCTATATTTGTTCATGTGTTAACGAACCCACGAAGGTTGTCTCAATAAGTGGCTCTCTGTGCTGGGAGCAACAGTGGGTCCCCCTGTTGGGTTCGTTAACACATGGCTTGGGAGGAGATGGGAGGGAAGGAATTACAAAAGGTGATATGCTGGAGTGTTCCTACTTAGACATTTGCAGACACCATTTTTCTGAATGATCTGTTTTTTTTGTTGTTTTTTTTTTTTTGCTATGTATATAATGTAGAAACAAATCCTAATTTTGCAACATCTAGTCTCTAAATCAATGATTTTCAACTAGTGTGCTATGAGAGAACCTTAGGTGTGCCACAAAAATTTTTAAATAACATTCATTAAATTTTTTTTGAAAGAAGTTTAAAGCACAGTAAGTATATTCTTTTTTTTTTTTTTTTTTTTTTGGCTCTTTTTTTGATTAACATGATTTAAGTGTGCCATAGAAGTTTACAGGTTCAGAATACTGCTCTAGATGTTAAAGAGATTGCTAATATATAACAAAGTACTTAGTAAAATTAGCACATTTTATACACTTTGTGTTGAAATTCATAGGAAGGCTTCTCCTCTGTAAATGATTTGGAGTGGGAATTTCTTCAACCAGCTGTGGGCATTACACATGCCCGTACTAGTCCACTGAATTGAAGGCTGAAAAGGAAGTGAGAGAAAATGGTTCAAGATCAAAAGGATCATACTTAGAAGATAGCTCAGATTATAACCATTGTTACATGAATGCAATTTTATTTAACAGTGCTGTGTACGTAGTATAGACATTCTGATATGAAATATGTAGTCTTTCTAGATACTTAGAAGTTTAAAAGTGGAAGTAGTAGAATACCCTTTGTTTAAATAACTTTAAAAAACTGATGGGAAATATTGTGTTTGGAAGTAAAATTGTTAAACCACCTCTGTGAACAATACACTCTCTACACTTGTTCACTGGATGAAGGAGGTGGGAGGGGAGAAATTCATGAAGATATTTTGCTAGTATGTACTAGAAATTTTCAGCTTATCCATTGCCCTATATGTTACATTCATTTCTTTTAACTTTGCTGTGTTGCTGGGCAACAAAGCAAGACCCTGTATCTAAAAGAAAAAAAAATACAAGTAGTAAAACAATTGTATTATAAATGTCCTTTTGTTAATTTTTAGGAAGGAATGTCTTCTGAGAGTAAACCCTTGTGTCTCTACCTCTTGGAGCTAAATGTAGTCCTATGGTTCATCCTTGGAATGGTGGAAGAGGGAGAAGAGGAAGAGTGAAGGGAAGGGCTCTTTGTTAGTATCTCCACGTCTAGAAGTTGGTTTTAAATTATAACCACAAGTCCGTATGTGCACTTTTAGGAAGTGCTTATTGTAGACAGAGTTCATTATGTTGTAACATCTAAGCTGTATACATGTCCTGAGGGGAAAATGTGTGATTAAAAAGTAGACCTAGTGAATTAGTCAATTCGTAAATACTTTTTTGTTATAACTAATCGAAAAAAATGCATCTTTGACATGGAGATTATTAAACCACTTCTGAGAAGTATATGACAGCACATGGTCATTAGGTTGGCAGATGTAAAGGGATAGATAGATGTATGTAGATGAGTTCATGTTTGCCTTTCAATTGTAGCCAGTAGTGTATGTCCATCTCTTTCAGCTTTACTTATAGAAATACATCAAGATGTAACTCATTGAAAACATGCCTTTTTGCTAGTATTTTAATGATATAGATCTAATAATGAATTATCTTAGAAACATTAAAAATATTCTTACGGTCATAATTTAAGGTTAGTGGTATATTATACACCAACCAAGAGCATGTGTCCTCTAATTATATATTTAATGGGTAGACTGTTGAGGATTGTAGACTTTGCAGTTATTAATAGGTAGCCCCCCTAGACTGCATTACGATAACAAACTCAGCACTCTCCTAAAATTGTTTGTCTTACTGCAATTATAAATTGGAAGTAGTTTTACCAATATAATTTTGCCTAACTATTACCAATGGCCACCATGAATCTATTTTCTCTAGTGAATTAGTTTAAATCATTTATATAGCTTGTCTGGATTATACTTGGTAAATTACAAGTGGTGATCATGTAAAATAATTAGTAATTATTGCTGTAAAAATATTAGTCTTGCATTGCATTTTATGAAAAGTAGTCAAACACCTTAGCTATATAATGACTGATTTTTTTTTTCCCATTTTAAGGCTTTTGTTTTTAAATCCTTTAGCTAGTCAGCCTTAAAAATTACCTAAGCAAAGAAGAGGTGCTTCCTTCAAAACAAGGGCTTTCAAGCTATCCTTTTATAGAAACCAAAACTCTTAATTATCTCTATTTCAGATACAAGCCACAAACAAGCAAAGAGACCTGGTTAATAAGTCATGGGAAAATTTCGTGGCTAGAACATCAAATGCTAAAACGTTAAAGGTAGGATTTTTTAAGTATTGCAATTTCCACAACAAATAACCAACTCTTACAGACAGATTTTCAGGAATGAATATTCATTCACTTTTTTCTGGTGACCTTTCTGTACAGTACCAACACTATCCACTCCTTGTGATTCAGCATGATAACTGAAAATGCATTTTCACAAAAGATGCTGCTTGGAATTTCATTTGGTATAGCAGGGAGAGGCATGGATGGTGTTCCTGGCCTACATAAATAAGGTCACGATAAGCAGGAATGAGCTGGGAAAATGTGCTCTATTTTCTATTCTGAAACTTCTTATTCTTTGATTTCTTTTCTGTAAGAAGCAAAGGACAAAACAGGCAACTATGCCGTGTTACTCTCTCCCCAAGTGTTTTTCCACTCAGTGATCACTGAAAGAAATATTTTATTAAAGCTTAACTGGGAATTTGGGATAAAAATCCCTTTGTAAAAAATGTGACAAGCTGCCTCAGTGATAAGCTAGAAAATAATTTTAAAAGCTGATAATGCTAATTGTTTGAAATATGTGAGAGGCACCATGGATTTCCAAAATTTCATTATTTTTCCCCACCTTTTCCATTAGTACCTTCATACTCTTTTACATAATGTAATAAGTCTCTAGATGTGAAATTGTTAAAATGTTAATTTAGTCCACAAAAATAGTAAAACTATATTAAGATAGCAAAATCAAATTTAGCTACAAATACAAGCTCACTCAAGGCACCAAAGATCGCCCTTCTCACTGAAAGTTCTTAGCAACTTTACTTGCTCATAACTATCTGTATTTTTAAGGAATAGCTAATAAAAATCAGCTTCTTTTCCTCAAATTATTTGCTACTTCACGTTTCACCTGTTTAGCATCTCAAATATTGAGCTTGAATATAACAGCAGTGAATTACATCTAAATTACATCTACTATTCTAAATGTTTAAAGCACTTAAGTATATTTAGTTAGTATTTAATTTATGCAACATATTTTGCAACATGCATTATCTGATATAAAGTTAGTAGCTTATCAAATTATGTGTTAAAAATTGAATCTGATTTCCTCAGGAACTTTATTCCTTGTTTGTAAAAGGCCTAGAAATCTCAGGAACGTTTTTAGGTAACTGGAGTCATCTTCAGTGGATCTGACTTACTAATAACTGTCTTCGTAGACTGAGTAAATGCAGATTTCAGAACTACCTAATAAACAGCCAAAGCATAAGCGAAACACAATTAAATTTACTTTCCATTATAAGTATCATAGTTAATGCTGTAATAGCAATTAATATTATTATCTTTCTACTTTAAAATTCTGCAGAGAGCAAAAAGACTTCAGGAAAAAGCTATAGAATCTTCTAGACACACTAAGCGACCACAAAATGCAATATTTCATCAGACGGATATTAAAGGCCTGAATACAACGGTAAGATTATTTTTCTCCATAATTTTTTAAAATAAATTATCAAATTTGGGCCCCGAAACTGTTATTTTTATGGGATTTTTATCTCATTGTTTCTTTTTGCTGTTCAGATTTCACATTGTTCAGACACCCTTATCTGCTAGGTACACCCATCCACTCTTGCCTCCTGCTGGTTTAGAGCAGCCCTCTAGGGTTCCTAAGAAACTGCTATAAAACACTAGTCAATTACACACATATCTGTCTATATATCTCTTTGACAGAAAATGTGCAGCCTCCTCTGCCTGGCAAGTACATCCGTGCCATTTGCCAGTGCTCCTGGTACCTTCTGCTGGACATAATTTGCCCCATGTTACAAAGCTGTTAAGTAATAGAAGTAGAATAAAAGCCTGCTTTTCCTGGCTCCAGAGCCCTTATCTTTCCATTATGTCATAATGTCTCCTACTTACTCATATGCACATTTTGTGTCTTTTCCAAAGTAAGCTGAAGGAGGAATGGGCTTTTCTCTTATTGCAAATTTTATAAATGGACTCTTAGATATTTACCTTTTGCTTTTTTAGGTGCCCACTGGTCGTGTAGTCACAGTAGAAAGCACTCCTGCCCAATTAATAGGAGGACCTCTGGCTGATACTGATATTGCTCTTAAAAAACTGCCCATTCGAGGAGGAGCCTTGCAGAAGGTGAAAACAGTTAAACCAGTGGATGAGCCAAAAAAAAGTATTCCTACATGATATACTCGAGAGACTTTTTGAAATAAATTCTGCTTATAAATTTTTAGTTAAATATCTTTATATGTAAGTGTAAAGTAAATATTTTAGAATAAATATTTTAGTAAAATTCTATAAAGAATAAAAGTCTGGACATATAATTTATTTTTATTAAAAACATCAACATATCTCAGGAGAGTTGTCATCAGTTTCTCTGGAAAGACAACCAGTTCTCTTAGCTGAAATTGTAAAACAGTGTATCAGTTAGAACTCTTTTGGTTGTTATCTGAGCTACTCCAACTAGTTTAAGGCAAAAAAAAATTTTTACAGGCTCTGTATCTACCAAATCTAGGAGTAATTTAGACTGCAGGCACTGAAGAATCTAGGGACTGAAATGATCTGAGTAGGATCTTCTCCCTCCTTGGCAGCTCCTGCCTGACACTCTCTCAGGTTCACATCCAGTGGAGAAGAGTACACCTCTCTCAGCAGTTTCTACAACTGCCTGTGCTTCCTGATACCCCTGATGGCCACATGCCCACTCTTGAGCCATTCACCATGACTAGGGCCAAATCCGAGTACTGCCTGCTCCTAGAACCAGAAGCAGGCCAACCCCATCCAATCAGAGTAACTGTTACCAAAAGTATAGATGAAAACTGGGCTGCAAAATAAGTAACTGAAACAAATAAATCTATTGATCAGGCCACTATAATCCTTGCACTCTGGGCAGCTGAACCTGGAGGATCCCTTGAGCTCAGGAGTTTAAGACCAGCCTGAGCAAAAGCCAGACCCAGTCTCAACTAAAAATAGAAAAAGTTAGCGAGGCGTTGTGGCAGGCACCTGTAGTTCTAGGTCCTTGGGAGGCTGAGGCAGGAAAATCATTTGAACCCATGAGTTTGAGGTTGCCGTGAGCTAGGTTGATGCCACAGCAATCTGTCCTGGGTAACAGAGTGTGACTATCTCAAAAATAAACAAAAACCCAAATATTTTGGTCAAAGTAAGACAAGTTATCTCTACTATAAAAAGCAAATGTTGGTCATGAGGTAAAAAGAGTAAAAAAAAGGTAAAAATATATAGCTGGTTTTATCCTTAACATGTAAATATGCAAAGCAAACCCTAATGCTACTTCTCTTCTTTAATAGGGAAGGGAAAGGGAGAGTGGGGAAAGTGTTTGCTGTCCTTTGGTTGTGGAGGTATCTTGCCAAAGAATAGGAAGCAGGTGGCTTAATGCAGAAGGTAGAGTGACTCTATGTCTCTGGATGCTATGATGAGGTTTCTATCTCCTGTCTCCATCCCCATCACACCCCTCTTCTTACCAGGAAGCCACAGCATTAAGTTCATGTCTAGGGCTAAGAGAGACAAGAACTTGACAAAACAGGAAAATAAATTAATTTGAGTCTAGATTCTAGGCCCTTAGAGTGCACTCAGCAGTGTTCTGTTGTATATGTAACTTGCTGTCAGGGGAGAAAAGCTCTTATTTGCGTGGTATAAATACTCCCACTATGACCAATTTCAAACTACCAACATGATGCCATTGAATGTGGAATTGGGAAGAGATGAATACATTCCATTTTCACTATTAGATTAGAGCGGGCTCCATCACCCACTGGGCTGACTTTTTCTTACTCTTTCCTCCTCCTCTTCCCTGAAATCACATTTTTCTAGAAATTTTCCATTATCCTGTTTGTGAAGATAGTTTTTTCACCAAGTGGAGAAATTTCAACTGTTGTTATTGTCCCAATTAGAATGAATTGCCAGTTCACCTTTGGCTGGCAGCCTCTCACCCTGGCAGAGCTGCCCAGGCCTCTTGTGGACCACAGGAGTAGATAATAGCATCAGCTTATCCTTGAGCTTCATTCTCTCTTGAATCCCTCTCTATTACCACCACCCATAAAAAAGATATTAGAAGGCATATTGTGTTCCTTTCCTTCATAGGAAGCCCTAAACATAAAGATTCCATGTAAATGGGTAATTATGAAGACCCAGGAATAGATGTGGGTCAGGGTATGCAAAGATGAGATAATCATTAAAGAGCACCAGATACATCTCAAGTATACCTCAGTTTATACCCAGAGTTGATATGAAGGGTCCTTCATATCATTTTTGCCCTATGTTGTACATTACAAGCTCCCCAGATTCTAAGCTCCCTAAGAAGAAGGGAGAGACCATAACTCATTCATTATAGTAATCAACATCTCAGGAATAAATTACTGGCTAAGTGTGATGGTAGCCTCAGCTTCTGCAACCTTTCCCTTGAGCTCTGCAAATCAGATTGCACAGGGTAGAATCTGTCATCATAACAATAACTAAAAACAATGTTGTATACCATGGTAACCTTGGTGAAAACTTTTGGGACAGATTCCCAAAAGATCGATTCTTAGTCCTAGAAAAAGCTGAGTCTCTCCTGAACAAGAGGTTTGCTTTTTCTTATGTGACTTTTTTTTTTTTGAAACAGAGTCTATTTCACCCTCAGTAGAGTGCCATAGTGTCACAGTTCACAGCAACCTCAAACTCTTGGGCTCAAGAGATTAGCTTATCTCAGTCTCCTGAGTAGCTGGGACTACAGGCGCCAGTCACAATGCCCAGCTATTTTGTTGCTGTTGTTGTTGTTTTTAGAGATGGGGGTCTTGCTCTTGCTCAGGCTGGGTCTGGAACTCATGAGCTCAGGCAGTCCAGAGGCATGAGCACCATGCCCAACCTTAAGTATGTGAATCTTGAAACTGTTCATGAGTCCCTCTTCACTTTGAAAAATGGGAAGCAGACCGAATTTACAGGTATGCTTTATCAAAGATACTGGCTTTTATAATATGTATTCAAAGTATTAATCTAAACCATAACTCCATAGTATTAGTTTCCTGTCTTCATTTCCAATTATTCCAACATTCTCATCTACTTCGTGTTATCCTATTGTTTAGTGTGTTTCTGTAAAGCTTATATTTATAATTTATAATATAAAAGACAACTGAGCTAACACCTAAAGACAAAAATTGAGTCAAATTGCACTTTACTAAAATGAAGTTTCTCACTGCCTTTTTGTTTGTTGTTCCTTTTTCAAGATAAAAACAACAAAAATGAGAACATAAAAAGTTTTTAATCTTCAATGCATAGAAAAATATTTTAAATTACAAGATGGCTTAGTAAAGAAAAGCATATTTCAGAAACTACACAGTACACTACATCAAGATTAAATAATGCTTTTTAGGATAATACTGGCATTAGCTCTGGCACAGTTTTACAGTCAATATTAATGTATAAAAGAACTTATAAAATTAGTTACAATTTTACTCCATTGACTATTGTATTAAAAATATATCACATTTGCATTTAAGGGATGTTTTCTTTAAAACAAAGTCTTTACAAAGACTTATAAATCAAAAACTATTAACAAATTACCTAAGAAGAAGGAATGATAATTTAATATCTGTAAAGCAATTATACACCAACAAAAATATAACCTTGATCAGTATTAAAGTATTAGAAATAATTACTACAGTGAATGACCTCATAAACACTGACAGAATTAAGTTTTCATGTGGGTGTCATCTTGCTTGAGGTATAGTCCATGTTTTCCATGTTATAGTGCTCATGTTTTGTAAAATCCAGTCCTGTAAGATTTGAGAGGAGAGACTGTTAATATTTATTCTAATATGAGTCTCAAGACTCCCCCCCTTTACACAGCCTTTTTAATGAAAAGATTAATTTTAAAATCCCAAATACATGTCTGATGTTTAAAAACGTCTTCAACAAATGTAATAGGAATAACAGGGTTAAATGGCTTTCTCATGAACTAGCCATGAGGAAACAATTCAATTATCTACCAAAATGTATCATGTTCCAAGATCATTTAGAATCACGTATTTGTATAGCAAAGCTCCCATGGTTTCTAAATAATATAAGTAAAATGAAAAGCAAAGGCTCTATAACATTAGGAAATAAGCTGAATGTAGCAAATTTGCTGGCTTGTTAGATAAACTTTAAAAAATCAGAAGGATTAAAAATCGAAAGTTAAAGAAAACTGCTATTCTCTTAAATACACATTTAAATTACCTCTTCTTATTTTCTGTGGAAAATTATATTTGGGGGGCATCACCTGTCTTCTGCCCATTCCATGAGATCTTGAAAGCAAGCAGTCTACATACATGTCCCAGAAATCCTGAGCTATGTTTAAAAAGACATTGTAATGTCCAGGCCGCTGGGATTTTTGCAAAAACAACATAAAATTCCAGAAAACATCCACATTGTGCTCAATCTTGAGTTCCTTGAGATCCATCAATGTCAAAGAACAAGTTTTCCAGCACTGGAGGTCAATGTCTTCAGTGATCCCTGGGCTGATGCTGGCAAGCACTCCCTTTTGAAATTCAAAATCAGCCTTAACCAGGTTGATCAGCACCACACAGCCTAGTGGCAGGCAGAACCATCTTCTTGTGGCAAAACCCATATTCTAAACAGGAAAAAAAAAATTAGGAGGAATACTTTTAACTTTAAAAAATCATTCAATTATTTGATCTGAAAAAGTATTTGGTTTTGATCAGGCCAAATTTGACTACTATGTATTTGTTAGTTTTCTTCTTAAGTTGCACGCTCTCACACTTTCCTCTGAAAAGGATGTTATGATTTCCAAACCGATTACCGGTGTCTGATAGAGTCTTTGCCAGCAACTATAATCCCACCCACGTTTATAAAAATGTCATAGGTTCATTTCATCACAGACCTTTAAAGCTGGAAGAAACCTTAAAAGGCATGTTTTAACCTTCTCCTTTACAAATTAGAAAACTCTCGGTGATGTGGTTCAGTCAGTTCTCAGGTGTCCTGACTACCTGTCCAAGACTCCCACACTTTCCAACTAAGTGGATCAAAACACATGCCTTTCTGTGTGTAACCATGAGAAGCATTTTGTTGTTGATTGAGATGTTACAAATCCTTTAATCCAAAAGGTATTGGAACTTCAAAGTTACTGCTGCTTCCATTTTTATTTATTGAAATATTTGTTAAACACTGATATCTAATGGATCTCTGGCTTCTCTTAGATTGTTCAGGGGCTGTAGAAGATTAACATACCGCGTACTTAAAGGAGCACGAAAACAAAAGGTGAAAGCTAGAATGAGATGGTGCAGGGCCAATTACATTCAGCAAAATCTTAACATTTTCTAAGACATATTTGCACATGTCTTCCTGCCAATTAATTTCTCACTAAAATCGGCCTACAGCACATGGGTGGAGTCAAGGACTAAGTTGGCAATGAATTGCCATAGAGCTACGATGCGAGACTAGCACTAGAAATGTCCCGGTTAACAACCTTGACAGCTAGCGGAAAGAGAGTTGGGGGGAGCATGCCCAGAACAGAGGACTCGCCTCTTTCCTGTATGCCGCCGTCCGGCACCACCCTCCTAAAAAAGTTAGGCTAAAGAAAGAAAGCACACGGAACAAATTTAAGCAAGATATACAGGTCATTTCACACCATCCCCAAACTGAGCTGACAGTGGCCAGTTAATGATACGAGTTCTAAAAGGAAAGGACTGGGAGCGACCAGAGAATATGCACCTGGAATTTGAGGTCAGCTCCTCAATCAGTGCCCTCCGCCGGGGGTCAGACCACCCGGACGCAGAGCAAGCCCGCGGGAACCGAGGACCTGCGGGCGGCCGGGTACCTGTAGGGGGCGCGCGACCCGGCGCGGGCCGCTGCGCGCGCTCAGGACACGAACCCCTCCTGTTCTGCGCGAGCTCCGGACGACCCGCGGCCCTCCCGCGGGCTCGCCCCCCGCCCAGTCGCGCCCACTCCCGGAGGCAGACAAAGGTGAGAGGCGGCACTCGGAGACCCACCCGGGCGCTCCCTCGGCGGAACCGTCCGGGCCGCGGCCCCGGGCGCTGGCAGGCTCCGACTCACCGAGGGGGGCGCCGCGGGCTGTGCTGCGGTCGTGCGGGGCTCCCGACTCGGCCCTGCAGCCCGACCGCGCTCCTTTTGCAGGGCAGCGCGGGCGGGCGGGCGGAGAGCGGGTGGCCGCGCCCCGGAGGTGCCGCCCACTGCGCCCACCTTCCCAGTCCAGACCCGCGGCCGCGCCCCGCCTCTTTCCCTCCTCTGACTTTTTGAGATGACAGCGGCACAGAGTCTTCTTTGCGCTCTCTCTCCTTTCATTGTTTCTTCTTTTTTTCTCGTTGGAAGATTAATCTCGGCAGTAGTTAGGCCACATACCCAAGTTATCTTTTCCCTTTGCCCATCCAGCCTGCACGCTCTAGTCTCCTGTCTGGAGAAAAAACTCTCTCAAGGGTGCGGACCCTGTTACAACCCTAACCCTCCCTGGCTGATTCTAATCTCTAGCTAAGCACCATTTAAATTAATACCAACGCCCACAAACAAACCTTTGCTTCTACTTAAATACACAATGTCTAACTCTGGGAAGTTTCCTCTCTCCTTTGATGGAATGAAGGCTCTTAGCAAGTCCTTTAAATTTCATGGATGTGTCAATTGTCCATCAGTCCCAGTCCTGACACATCGTTTGGACTATCTCTGTGTTTAAATACTTCTGCTAAGCCTAAGCCGCTGCTGTAGCGATGATCAGATGGGTCTGGAAATCAATCCAAAGTCAATTGCCTATCCCCACGTCCCCTTAGGCAGGTCATGCTTCCTTCCAGGTTCTTGAGCTGGGATGGAGAGACCATGGGGGAGATAAGCGCCGAACCCAACAGGTGGTCATTGTCCCCCAAAGCCCACTTCTCCCAGCTCCTACCATTACTCAAAGCTTCACCTTGTTCTCATCCTATCAGTGGAGCTAATGTGGCTAATCGTTAGTCTTGCCCTGGCAATACCCTCTGCGCTTCCTTCTGCCTTAGTGTTCCAGGTGTTTTTGTCCACTACATTGATCATGGTCTCTCCTTTTTTTTTTAAATTGAGAGAGTCTCACTTTGTTGCCCTCGGTAGTGTTCCGTGGCGTCACAGCTCACAGCAACCTCAAACTATTCAAGTGATTCTCTTGCCTCAGCCTCTCAAGTAGCTGGGACTACAGGCGCCCACCACAACACCTAGCTATTTTTTTGTTTTAGCAGGCCCCGGCTGGGTTCGAACCCATCAGGTGTAGTGCAGTGGCCAGCACCCTACCCACTGAGCCGCCCCTAATCATGGACTCTTAGTTAGCAGATACATTAAAAGTGACCTAATCCAGTGTCCCAGCTGAAACTTGAATACCCCGCCCGCCCAACAAATTCTCCCACCAGCCAAAGCTGTTGTCCATCTTTGATTTAATCTTGGGCATATGCCCTCCCCCTTCACAGAAGCAACCCCTTCCATTCCTGAGTTAACATTGGTCTTTCCAAATGAATTAGCTCTCATTTCTCTGTTGAATAACTACATAGTTCCAATAAGTCTTTTTTGTGAAATATATTTTATTTTTCGTAAGGCACTTTATCTGTATACAAGTGTTGCAAAACCTGTACTAAAAAGTTGTAAAATATAGAAAAAGACAGGTAATAGCGGGAATGTTTATTTCCAGACTTTTTTCTTCAATTGTCATAGTCTGTGCTACTTTACAACAAGATACCTAAGACTGGGTAATTTATAAAGGGCGGAAATTTATAGCTCGCAGTACTAGATGCTGGGTACAGCTTGAGGCTCTGTCTCAAATTAAAACAAACAAACAAAAACAATGTTTCAGAGAAACAAAACCAATAGGACATATATCATACATATACATTACACATATGTATATATTACATATAAATACATACATATTACATACATATATAAATATACTAATGCTATCTTTGTAGTATACAATATATAAATATGTTTTATACAGGCTGTCATTAAGTTCATAAATTTTATGAACACTTTTATTAGATTTTATATAAGGAAATATATAAAAATAAAGAGATATTGTTACAAGGGATTGGCTCTTGTATTTATGGGGGCTACAAAGTCCCACAATCTGCTACTTGCAAGCTACAGACCCAGGAAAGCTGGTGATGCAGTTACAGCCTGAGTCCAAAGACCTGAGAACCAAGAGAACTGATAGTATGAAATCCAGTCTGAGCCTAAAGGCCGGATCACCAGGAGGGCCTTTCCTGTAAGCCCCAGTCTAAGAGCAGAAGATTAATATCCCAGCTCAAGCAAGCAAGAAGAAGGAGTAAATTCTTCTTTCCTCTACTTCTTTGTTCTATTCAGGCCTTGGATGGATGGTAGAGAGGGCAATCTGCTTTATTCAGTTTATCAGCTGAAATGCTAATCTCTGTCTAGAAACACAGTTACGCACACACCCAGAAATAATAACACATACCTGGTCACCCCATGGCCCAGTTGACACCTATAACTCACCATCCCATGAAGCAGCAGGACTCTTACACAGTGCTAGTCTAGAACATAAATTGGCACCATGCTGCAAATTTGAACACGTGCGTAACTTGCAGTAAGTGTTTTCACTCCCAGGAATACATCTTGAAGAAATTTTTACAAAAAGATACCAAACGACCTACACTAAAGCAGAATATTCATACTAGCCCGGTTCATAAAAGTAAAAAAACAAAAATAATCAAAATGAACATTAACAGGAAATTTATTATTAACTGTGGCATATTTGTCATAAAAAGATGTTATTCAGCAGTTATTCAGATGTTACTCAGATGTTATTCTGACTATAGCCATATGCACCATAGACTACAAGAAGCAAATCACAGAGGACACCATTTTATAAGACTCTAAGACCAGCAAAATAAAACTATGTGTTCTTTAAAAATACATATATACAGGTGGCGCCTGTGGCTCAAGGAGTATGGCGCCGGCCGCATATACCGGAGGTGGTGGATTCAAACCCGGCCCTGGCCAAAAACTGCAAAAAATAAAAAAATAATAATAAATAAAAATAAAAATACATATAAATGACAAAATAATTTTAATAGGGAAGTAATTAACACACAGTTCAGGGGAATGATGAGGTTTGGGTGTATAAGGAAATGAAATCTAGAAAGAATTCATAAAGAGCTATACACAGCGATTTCATTAATCTTCTTTTTATGGGTATGGTTTCCAAAATATTGATGTTAGGTCTATTATTTTGAATTAGCAAAAATTGCACAGAAAAATGTTTAGGTCAAAGACAATAAATGGCATTCTTCAAAGAAAGCCAAAACATGGTGACTGATTATATTGATGTAAGACAGAGAGAAAATATTGATTGTCTTACATCAATATAATAAAATAAAAAAGAACTGATGTTTTCAGCATACTTGCTTATGGGGTGATATTGACAAATATGAAAAATGGAAAGGGGACTGGTTGGTGGGAGGATTAATTCACTCTAGGACTCGCTGCATTAGAGTTGGTTCTAGATTTCCTGTAATTTTTTTTTTTTTTTTTGAGATAGAGTCTTACTCTGTTGCCCCAGGCTGGAGTGCCATAGCTCATGACAACCTCAAACACTCTAGCATAGCTCGCGGCAACCTCAAACTCTTAGGCTCAGCTGATCCTCTTGTCTCAGCCTCTGGAGTAGCTGGGAATACAGGCACATGCCACAAGGACTGACTAAATTTTTTCTGTTTTTAGTAGAGATAGAATCTCGCTCTTGCTCAGGCTGGTCTCAAACTCCTGAGCTCAAGGGATCCTCCCAGAGTGCTAGTATTATAGCATGAGCCACCTGGCCCAGCCTGGACGATCTAAAATTTATCTAGAAATATAGCTAGTATGAAAGGCCTCTGTTTTAATAGAAAATTAGTACTGCCATGACCATATTTGAAAAAAGAAACTTGAGATGAATATGGGGAATTATATTTAGGTGTTCATAAACTGCAAATGGAATCAGTGAAGGAAGAAGAGAAAGAACAGTCAGCCTCCAGGAGTTCTAGGATGATTCAATGTCACAGAACCAAAGGGAAGATACAGTTGAAGAGCCAGAAGACTGCTGTAGGGTCAGACACTTCAGAGATGGCTAAGAAAATTGGATTTGAAATGGATTTTTCATATGGCAAAAGGAGGAGCCATGGCAAAACTCAAAGCATACAACACATTTTAAAAGAACCATGATTAACTCTTGTAAATGTTAAGATATCACAGTTGGTTATTTATAAAGCCAAGTGTATCACCTAACTAATCTATCTTACTTATCACTAGTGATAATGAGCCATCTAACAAGGCAAGTATGTTTTCCAAGCCATGCATTCTTTTATTAAAATCATCTTTACCAGCAGCAGTATGTTCATTAACATCCTATCATGAGCATCCTGTTCTAGCACTTTCTCATTGTCCACAGATCATAGAACATCCCTTTCTGTCATTTCAGTGCTGACCCAACTCAAATGTCCTTTCCACGTAATTCGGCTTTACCTCTGCAATTCGGTGTCCATTTTTCATGGCACTACTTGGCATTCAATTTTGAGTTAGTACAGTAAGTTGGGTTTTTGTCCCATAGGAACATAGAATGTCCCCCTACTAGTTTATATTATGTAAAAATAATATTTTTTTCACATTTTCCTAGTGACTGACACTATACTATAAAGGGCACTGAAATATTTTTAGCTGATTTCTACTTCATATCCATGCTATTCCCACAACTTAGAAAGTTTTGTCAGTTTTCCACCAGCCATACCCCTCAGGTCTTTCAGAACCCCCATAGATACAGTCAATGAAGATTTCCTAGTTTAATCAGACAAGGAACCTATTAATTTGTCCCGGTGCTTCTTATTTTCTAATCACTTAGTTGCAGCTTTGTCACACTTGTGTTCATCCTGTTTCTCCTTTATTCAGCATGCTTCTCCAAGAAATACTGCCATCATCACCCACTCCCCAAGGAATCAAGATGAGCCTCCATACTCAGCAGGGACATGTTGACTGACTAATGCTATTGAAGACCTACAAAAGGAATAATTTTTCAATTCATTGACTTTCTGACGCATTATAATGAAAGACATTAATTTAAAACCTCTACAATTGCAGCGCCGCTTGTAAACCTTAATAAAAATGTATTTATCAAAGTATGACTCAATGACCTTGGGGAGGAAGCAGGCAGGAAATGAAGTTGAAACAAATAAGCACCCTATAGAGAAAACAAGCCCTCACTGCTAATTGAAAGGAAAGATGGTATTACTTTTCAGGAACACAGGAGACCAAGATGAACAAAATACTTTGAGAGATGGGAGGAAAAAATTCAAGTGAGAAGTTGAAAAAAATCCCTATGTCTTACCCATTACAAAAAGGATCATTGGTAGAAAATACATTGTTATTGTTTAAGAACAAGAAATAAATGCTTGTCTGAGGACATAAAACTGAAACAGAAGGCATACAAACATTGTGTATCTTAGAATCCTCATTCTTCCTTCTTTGCATTATTTTTCAGTGATTGCTTTAACAATTACAATATATGTTCCTTAAATTTTCACAAACTAGAGTTCATATTTAATCAATTCATGTAAAATGCAGAAATGTTGAAGGTTAGGAGTCCATTTACTCACACTTCCACCCCTTTTTTATAGTTATCAAGTGCATTACATCTACATACATCATAAACTCTGTGATATAATATTACAATTCCCAGTGTCCTTTATTTATTGTTCCTACAGACCTGAATTTGAATCTGGTTGTATTTTTCTTTAGCCTGAAGAACTTCTTTGGTATTTTTTGCATAGCATAGCCACTGGAAACATAATCTTTTTTGTTCTCTTTATCTGCAAATGTGTTTAATTCACTTTCATTCATTTAGGGTCAATTACTAGATAGCAATAGAGTTAATGTGGTTTTTGTTTTTATTTTGTTTCCACTGGAACATTTCTTTTGTTTTCTGTTTTTAGAGATAGAATCTTTCTCTGTTGCTTTGTCACCCAGGTGGGAATACAGTGGCCTTGTCATAGTTCACTGCAACCTTGAACTCCTAGGCTCAAATGATCCTCCTGCCTCAGCCTTTAAAGTAGATGGAACTATAGCTGCTTGCCACCAAACTGGGTTAATTTTTAATAAATTAAAAATCTATTATTAAAATTAAACATTTTTATTAAAAATTTTGGTGGCAAAAAAATTAATAATTTTTGTAGAGATGAGGTTTCACTATGTTGCCCAGGCTGGTCTCAAATTCCTTTCCTCAAGCCATCCTCCCACCTTGGTCTCCCAAAATGCTGGGATTACAGGCATGAGCCATCATGCCAGCCCCAGAACTTTAAAGAGGTTGTCTAGCTATCTTCTGGTTTCAATTATTTTTCTGATGAGAAATCATCCATCATTCAAATCATAGTTCTCCTGTATAGAATGTGTAATTATTCTCCAATAGCTCTCAAAATACCTTTAGTTTTCTTCAATTTGATACTAATATATCTAGATGTGAGCAATGCCATTCTGACACTGGAGTTAGGTCAAACTTTACAAATTAAGGATACAGTCCTCCACAAGACTCCCCTTCAGAAATCAGCTGCAAGCTCCAGGATTCCAAAATCACATGTTATTCTGACCAGCTGTGTATAACTTCAAAGGTTCCCACTGCCCCTCATGTTAAAATGACCACAGAACTTAAGAAAGCACTATACCTATAAGTAAAGTTTTCTTATGAAGGACAAAGGTCAGACCAGCCAATGCAGAGACCCACAGGGTGAGGTCTAACAAGGTCCCAGACACAACACTTCTATGTCTTCAGAATATCACCTTTCCCCAAACCTTGCTATATAATTACCTATCAGGAAAGCTCCTTGAGACTTGGTGCCCAGAGTTTTTGCTGGAGTTTCATGTATGGGCATAATTGATTACATAATTGACCACATGATTGAACTCAATCTCAAGCCCCCACAAATAGGTAGAGTTGATACCACATGTGGTAACATAGTTGATCTTTCTGGTATTACTAGCCACCTGAATCAGCTCATTTGCATAAACCCAGATATGGTACTAGGGACCCATTATGGATAACAAAGATGCTTCTGTCACTCCAAAAAGACCTAAGCTGTTATCTCCCAAGAACCAAGGACAAAGGCCAGCCAAACTCTTTACTAGACAACCATGTGGTTTTCTTTGTATTTATCCCAATTACTTTGTTGAGCTTCTTGAATGTGTACGATTATGTCTTTCACCAAATCTGGAAACTTTTCAGTCTTTTTTCCCTTAAATATTGTTTCTGCTAGTACTTTAGTTCCTCATCTGCTTCTGGGATTCTAATTACACACCTTTTAGACCTTTTTTTTTATTGTTGGGGATTCATTGAGGGTACAAGAAACCATGTTACACTGGTTGCATTTGTTAGGAAAAGACCCTCTTACAATCGTGTTTTGCCCCCAAAAGGTGTGGCACACACCAAGACCCCAAGACCCCACCCC